>LAZP02000119.1:1035-41661 GCA_001272575.2 Ophiocordyceps unilateralis | reverse complement strand
TGGGGGGGGGGGGGGGGGTATTGAGTCATACGGCGCTTGCCGGGAAACACACAGAAAAGAAACAACATTTCCATCCTGCTTTCAGCCAAGAATGGAAAGAAGAAAAAAGAAAGAAAAAGAAAGAGGGGACGACATGTGGGAGAGGAGTTGAGGGGGCAAAAGAAAAGACTCTGTTCCCTCCCCCCCTCCCCGAGTCATGACGTCGGTCCGGCCTCGTGGCCCCATTCGGGCGCCCGTCAACGCATGGTTCGACGACTCCGTGTCATGCATGGCTGTGCCACACCGTCTCTTCTCCTTGGCCTAGAGAAAGTCCCATATCTCGCTTTTTCGCTGCCATCAGGCACGCACTTGTTCGCCCGGCTCTGGCGGTACTGATTCGGGAATCGTCGTCAGCTGCTCCGCCCCAGTCTCCGTCCCGGGCGGCGTGCGTGGAGCGTTAAGCGCCGTCTGATAGTCTGGCACCGCAAAGTTGCCGGTTTGTGTTCGCAGTCGCGCCGGCGTCCGAACCGCCGTCGCGTAGCTCGGCACCCGGTTCAGGTCGGCAAGGTCGACTTCGTCCATCTCGACGTGCTCCGTAGAGTTCCGCCGCGAGTGGTCTTCCCGGCTGTTGCTCCGAGTCAGGCTGGCAGACGGCGGCTCCGACGACCGGCCCGCGTTGGGAGACATCCTGTCCGAGACCGAGTGCATCGACGTGTACGAGCTGTTGCGCCGCGGCGCGTCCAGCGACACGTCGGCGAGCCGCGACGACAGGGCCGCCGGCGCTATCGGCGCGCTGTTGGCCATGGCCGCCAGGTTGTCGGCCGATCCCGTGCGAGAGTGCGCGTAAAAGGGGCTGCTGACGCCCGACTGCACCCCCGACTGCAAGCCCGGCGTGTGGAAGCCGACCGGTTCCACGTCCTCGTAGAGCTGGTCCAGCACATGCTCGCCGTAGCCGGGTGGCGCCATGGCGGCCGCTTCTTGTCCCGCCAGCGCCGACCCGGCCGTCTGACCCATGAGGTTACCCTGCTCGTCAAACGGCACGTTGGGCGAGATGAAGATGGACACGGGAAGCGTCGCACGCAGCTGCTCATCTCGGTCAGTTTCCCATCATCTTCCTCGCCGTCGTCGTCCTCGGCTTGCTCACCTCGGATATGTGCCCATCCGGGTTCTTGAGCGCTACCGTGAGCTTGATCTTGTGCCGTACCTTGATGCCGTGATGGTTCAGGTCTTGGATGCACTGGCGCAGCCGCTTCGGGAGCTTCAGGGGCTTCTTGAGGGTCCAGCCCTCCTGGCCCGTGTCCTCGATCATGTCGTGCCAGTGGTGCCTGTGGTCGACGTCAAACTTCCAGTGCGACACCTCGCGTTCCGTGTGGTGTTCTCGCAGGCTGAGGCCAGTGGAGCCCTGGATCCAGCAGTCTCGCAGCTCGATAAATTTGGCCGTAATCTCACCCAGTTCCAGGCCCTTGAGCAGCGGGGTGAAGCGCATCTCCATGTTGATGGTGCCGCCGAAGACGACGGCCTTGTGGGGGATGACGATGGAGTAGTCGACCTTGTTGGGCCAGATGTTCTCGACGCTCATGGCGTGGAGGAGCTCGAGGGCACCGGGCTCGAGCGTGCGGATGACGCGTAGGTGCTTGTAGGCGTGTAAGTCGTAGGCGAGCTTGCCGCGTCCGACGGTGGCCTTGAGACGGTAGGTGATGGAGGCCTCCGGGATTCCCTCGACGCTCTCGGCCGTGTCCCCCGGCAGGGTGAACTCGAAGGGATACTCGTAGTTGCCGGCCGGTAGCGTCATGCTCTTGCCGTGTGTGCCGACAAAGGGCGTCCATCGGTGATCGAGTATTGTGGTAGACCTGTCGACCCTTTGACTCGACACGCCGGGGGTACTTGATCTCGGGTCAGTCCAACTGTAAAGAAGGCCATTGCGTTAGAATAGAAAGCAAGGTAGAGCAGCGTCTATGAAGCCATAGAGCCGAACAAGGGGGAGAGGGGAGCTCACGCCAATCGAAGGGTGCCCGTCAGCCGCAGGCGCACGTCCTCTATGCGCAGCAAAGTAGACAGACACAGGACGACGACGCCCTTGAGCAGCTGACCCGAAGATTCATGATCGTTGCCGCGAAAGACGATAAAGTCCTGATCGAGCCTAAGCCAAAGTCGTCAACACAGCGTAAAAGCAGACAAGACAAAAAAGGACGGACAGTGTACGCACCGGATGTCGAAAAGGCTGTAGCTGTTGCGACCCGTCACCGATGAGAAGGGGTTGAAGGATGGCATCGCCAGCTCAGCCGCGTCAAAGAATCCAGCAGAGAGAGACGGTTTAGAAAGTCGAGAAGCGAGAAGCGAGGAGAGAGAAAGTGAAGGACTGCAGTGGGCCGTCGGCTTTATCTCAAGGCCAAGACGAATCCACCTCCATCCAGGTGGTACTTATCCGGTTGTTAGCGGTCGCAATGCCCGATAACGGTGGGGCCAGATGCAAGTACCGTGCACACCTAAGTGTAGTCCCGCGAGAGGCGCTCTCTCCCCTGCCAGTAGATATCTATGTACCTATCAGCCTATCTACTATCATATGACCGGGTAGATACCTGGTATTTCTAGCCGATATGTGGTGGCGACACAAGTAGAGCCCCCCTCGTCCAGTTAGCGAGATATTCAAAAAGAGGTACCTGGTAGGTAGGTAGGTAGGTACCTTAGAGACGGGTTGCTTGGATGGGCGAAGAGCGAGGACAAAGTACGGGACCCTGCCTAGGGACCTAGGTACCTACCTACCTCCTTGCCAGGGCGATTAAACTTTGAAGCCGTTCCGCGGGTTGCTCAAGGGTCCTTTTTGGTGGATCGGCTGCAGATACCCTGAACCGTGCTGTGGTATGAGCCAAGTACCTCTTGACGTGCGGTGCGAACTGCTGCCGCAGATCTCTGTACGGTGCCGGTACTTGCTGCAAGTAGCAGATGATATCGTCAAACCTTGACCCTTGATCCCTGGGATGAATGTTGCGCACGGGGCAATCGTCACCACGGGGGCCTGTCCCGGGAGCCGTTTGATACCTAGCTAGTATCGAGGACGGCCAGGTTTGTTTGTTGGTTTTCCTTTTCAAGGACGAAGGGAAAAAAGGGGAGGGCGAGAGAGAGGGCGGACAATCGTCACAAGCTTCACGGACCCGGACCTGCATCGGTTTGGTCGTGGCAGGCCGGCAAGGGGCTGCTGCGGTGGATCGAAAAATACGGACCGCGAACCTGGGCAAGGAATTGTTTGCTGGCACCGTCCCGTCCGTCCTCAGGCCTCACTCATCATTACGCAAGGGGAAAAAAAAAATTATGGACCAAGAGAGCCAGCACACCCATCAGTCAACGCCGCATGCATTGCCTCTGTGCCCGTCCGTCCTTATCTGTCCGCACTGACAAAGAATACCAGCCGCCGCCAATCGATTCGAGTGCTGCTCCTTAGTAGCGCCGCCCCGTCTCCCGGCTAATCTCGATGCGGCTGACAAGGGAACAAGGCCCGTTACCGGCCTGCGGAAGCTTGTTCCGGCGCCAGGCAGCACAGCATACAGCACTTACCATCGATAGCCGCGATGCGGCTAACAGTAGAGCCTAGGCAGTAGAGCCTAGGCAGTAGAGAAAGGAAAGGATAGATCGAAGGTAAGAAATAGGAATAGATAGCAGTAGAAAAGGCAGATAGGGAGGGCATGAGACAAATTACACTACGCTCGTCCGGAAGCAATCTTTGGATTCCTCGCGTCGTCCTACGTTGTTCCAGGATGGATACACTGCCGGCTACAGCCGTTGCACGTGCAGCGCAACGTCACGTCAGACCCGACCATTTTCCCTCCTCTGTTGCATTGCCCGTCCCAAGGATGATACAAACGCGGTATACCAGACATTGATATACTAGGTAGGTAGGTAGGAAGGTAGGTGGTAGAGAGGATCAAAGACGGCGATATGCGTTGCGCACAGACATATACATGTATAGACATACTATACACAATAGATGCATACACGTGTCTATATATATCTATGTGCATATATATCTGCGTATATCTGCGTAGATATATATATACATATATATATGCATATAGGAATATATGTTCGTATGTAGGATGAATGATACCTAGGAACCGAAAAAGGTTCGATAAGAATAATAAATACCGCCTCCCTTTCACCTCGGATCTCCCTTCCGCCTTGTGCCAGGGTCCGAGACAACAAGACAAACAAAAAGAAAGGAAAGGAAAGGAAAAGAAAAGAAAACTCAAATCGTCGTCGCTGGTCTTCTCCGACACGAAGGCACCTGTCGCACAGCGTCGTCCCGCTCCCCCCTCGGCTTTCCTCCCCCCCCTCCACAAGCCACGGACGGTCTTATGGTCCCTTCAAACGACGCTGTGCGACGCCTGTCATCGTACGTTTCATGCCGTCCGGGCCTCCACCCTGCCGTGTCCCGCCTCTCTCCGTTCATGTATCGTGCATGTATGTATGTATGTATACAGACCCTGCCCCTCAAGGTCATCCGTCACATCATCCTTTCTCCCACCTGTCATTATCCTCAAACCGTCTTCCGTCCGTCCAGCTTTCCCGGTGACACCGTCCGGTCGAACGTCGTCTGTTCCGCTTCCTTCTTGTGTCATCGTACAGCGACACGCCCTCGGCGACGAGCAAAACAAAATCACGACCCTGTCGCGGCTGCTCCCTTGCCTGGCCTGTTCCATGTCCTTAGATGGCCTATCGGGATTCCGTCAGCCCCGGATGCTTTGCACGTGCAACGAAAGCCTCACCGGATTTGCAGCTTGTCATGATGGCGTCCTCGGTAAACGCCAGCCAGCACGCGGGGTGTGAGTCAATCACCGTCGTCTGTCCGGCCTGTTAGCCGGCCCTTCTGTCTGCCTCTCCTCACCAGCAGCTGAATGCTTACCAGGACCGGCGGCAGCATAGGGATTCGCGCTCGCGGCTCGACAAGGTGGAACTTGCCGTCCCCGTCGTAATCCCCGTCGACGCCCGAGCTGGACCGCATCCAAGCGCCAAACAAACTGCCGGAATCGATACGCGGCGGCATCCCGGACGGTGACGATAACGAAGCCCGTTGCCGTGCCGAGTTCTGAGTCCACGTCAGCGCTCCGTCTCCTCCCCGGTCCCAAAGCTTTCCGTCTTACCCTTGGCCGGTGCAACATGCCGACTCCAAAGTCCCAAAGGCACAGTCGCCCATCCTCTCCGACGCTGCCAAACCGGTAGTTTCGGTCGTCGCAGCGCCAGGGGTCAAACGCCAACGCCGCCACCCATGATTGGTGACCTTGGCACCTGGCCACCAGTGCCGAGTCTGCCAGCGACCAGATGGAGATGAGGTCGTCCTGCCCTCCGGTCAAGACGTACTTGCCATCGGGCGTCCAGCAGACGCAGGTCAGTCCGCCGTAATACGAGTTGAACAGATGCAACAGCCTGGCCGTGTGTCAGCGGTGTGCGTACCCGTCACGACCCCTTGTCCGCCACCTACTCTTCTTGCAGGTAGTCGATGATGCGTAGCGTCCCGTCTTCGCTGACGACGGCCAGATGCCGGTTGTCGGGCGAAAAGGCGAACGCATTGATTCTTTGATGCGACACCTTCCACGCCGCCACAGGGTTGGCCTTCTGATTTCTCGAGTGGACCGACTTTTGGATCTGTATTCTGGTGCCATGGGGGGCGGAACTCGGCGCATCGTCGGCGTCACTGCCGTTGACGCTGGAAGCCTCCTCTTCGGGACTGAACTGCGAGTCGTCCTTTTCCTTGTCGTACACGACCAGAGAGCCGTCCATGTGCGAGGCGAGGAATAGGTTCTCCGAGTTGGGAATCCACATAATTTCCGACACGGGGGTGCTATTGATGATACCCTGCGCCCGTCAGTTAGTGTGTCGCCGTCTATCGAGCGGCTGACGCACGTTTTTGTTGAGGCGCGTGTATCGCTGGGACATGGGCTCCCACCAGAAGATCTCGCCGGTAGAGAAGCCCATGATGACATCCATGTGCGACGCGCTCTTGGTCGCCCTGTTCACGTCGTGGCACAGGCAGTGCGCCTTGGTAAACAGTATCTTGGTGAGGTATTCTTGCTGCGGGGGGGTCTGGGATCAGGCGTCGATCCGGCTCGTCGATATGGGGCGAGAGAACGCACCTTGCAAGGAGACGAGAGATCCAGCCACTGGAAAGCGCGGTTGACATTCGCGAATGCGAAGACGCCGTCGGCGGGCCGGTCTGTCAGCCGCCTGGAGAGATTTTCGTTGACGATGACGCGTGATATGAAGGAAGAATTGCTCTTTGTGACATTGTTCTTGGGCTTCTTTCGCTTGCTGGCATCTTTGGAAGTCGTCGGTGCCAGCAGAGCGTTTCCCTCGCCAAAGGCAGGGGCGGAACCCATGGTGACAGAAGCAGTCATCGCATCGCTATTGGATCCCGCCCGCCCATCTTCGCTGCTCAAACCACCTTCATTGGAGTTTCTGGTCTCGTTGAATTGCTCTGATATGCTGGCGCCGGGGCCTCCGAGGGATAGTGTGCGCTCTGCCGGACCTCTATAGGAGAAGGGCTGAGAACGCACGTCGAGGCTGGCCAGAGATATTTTGGTGCCGGCTGTAGCCGGTTGCCGGTTGGTCGACAGAGGGTTCGGGTTCACAATGGGCGCTTCGGAAGGATGAGGTGGCGGCGTCGCAAGATGTAGGTCCTCCTTCAAGATGTACGTCCCTGAACAGTCAGTGTCAGCCGGATGAGTCCAAGGGCATAGTAGGCGCGACCCGCCTTCGCCGACCAGAAACTGCCATTCAGAGCCGGTGGGGTTCGACAAGGTATTGTTGGTCTCGATCATGGGCACGATGCCAGTGAGCCCGCTGGGGTGATAAGGGCCGCCCGAAGGATACCGCGGGGGCGGAGGAAGCACGCTGCGTCCATCAGCGGATTGCCGGAAGACGAGGCCTGATAGACGTACAACATGTCGGCCTTGATGCGGTGGGCAGCGGCGAGAATGGCCAGACGAGGACCAGACGATGCGGGGGAAGAGAGGAGGGTTGCCAGAGACTGGAGATGGAAGCTGGGAAGTGGAGTTTGCGGGTGTGGGGTAAGCCGTTATCTGCCATGAGAGCACGGCTGCATCATTGGATGACCGGGGAAAGAGATTGAGAGGAGATTAGGTAGGTAGGTAGATAGAGCAGATAAATACATAATTTTATGCCTCGGAGCAAGCAATCGACTCCTAACCCCAAGGCTGCTTCGTGAGTCCCTCACTTACAAAAACTCATCCTACTAGAAAATAAACACCCCCAGCCCCGCCTGGAGAATCCCGAGAACCCCGAGAACAGCCGGCGGTGATCGTTTGTTATGACTAAGGCTCCCCTGTCCCAGTCACCAAAGCGCAACCCACAGAATACGGGCGCCACCCGTGACATGGATGGAGTCTTTGCACACTAGCAGTTGGCCCAGCAGCCGTCGCGCTTATCTGCTAAGCAAGTAGTACTGGCTTATGCCGTCCGTCCTTCGCCATCTAAGCCGTATGAATTATTCCAACATCATCCCGCTCCTCGAATCTTGTCCTTCGCCACTTAACCTCGACGCCGTGCCCAAGACGCAAACCGCGGCCGAGGAGGACATGGCCGGCCGCTAAAGTCGTCGATTGCTCAAGTCGCTTCCTCCTCACGACCGCCTATCCGCCCAGCATGACGACAGGTATGTTCAGCCTCCGGCTTTGGCCTCGCTCGTCGTTGACTCCTCACTCGTGGACAGTGCGCGTCTGCGTCTGCGGCGACGAGAGCACTGGCAAGTCCAGTCTCATTGCCTCTCTCGTCAAGGACCAATTCATGAGCAACAAGATCCAGGCCGTCCTGCCTCAGATCACCATCCCTCCGAGCATCGGCACCCCCGAGAACGTCACCACCACAATCGTCGACACCTCGGCCCGTCCTCAGGATCGCACCACCTTGCGCAAGGAGATCCGCAAGAGTAACGTCATCTTGCTTGTCTATGCCGATCACTACAGCTACGAGAGAGTGGCCCTATTCTGGATGCCCTACTTCCGCTCTCTCGGCGTCAACGTCCCCGTCGTCCTATGCGCCAACAAGTCAGATCTCGCCGGCCAGGTCAACACGCCTCAGGTCGTCGAGGAGGAAATGCTGCCCGTCATGGCCGAGTTCCGCGAGATCGATTCGTGCATCCGCACCAGTGCCCGCGAGCACCGCAACGTCAACGAGGTATTCTTCCTCTGCCAAAAGGCCGTCACCCATCCCATCGCCCCCCTCTTCGACTACAAGGAGGGTCATCTCAAGCCGGCCTGTGTCGCCGCCCTGACCCGCGTCTTCTTCCTTTGCGACAAGGATCAGGATGGCTACCTCAACGACCAGGAGATGCGTGACTTTCAGGCCCGCTGCTTCGATAAACCCCTCACGAGCGATGATCTTGACAACATCAAGCTCTCCATCTCCAAGTCGCTGCACAACGCCAACATGGACAGGGGCATCGATCGCCCAGGCTTCCTCCAGCTCAACAAGATATACGCCGAGAAAGGGAGACACGAGACGATATGGATCATCCTGCGCAAGTACCATTATACTGACAGCTTGAGCCTCGAGGATAAGTTCCTCCACCCCAAGTTCGATGTTCCCGAGTATTCATCGGCCGAGCTGAGTCCCGCCGGCTATCGCTTCTTCGTCGACATGTTTCTCCTCTTCGACAAGGACAACGACGGCGGTTTGAACGACCAAGAGCTCGAGGCATTGTTATCCCCGACCCCGGGCTTGCCGACTTCCTGGGCCGACTCCGCCTTTCCGTCGTCCACCGTCAGAAACGAGGCCGGACACATCACCCTTCAAGGTTGGCTGGCCCAGTGGAGCATGACGACCTTTCTCGAGCCCAAGACTACGATAGAGTATCTTGCCTACCTGGGCTTCGAGCCGTCGAACCCGAAAGACTCCATAACCTCGGCCCTCAAGATTACAAAGTCGCGCAAGAGGAGAAGGCGTCCGGGCCGGGTCGAGAGAAACGTCGTCCTATGCTACCTGGTCGGCGCGTCGGGCGCCGGCAAGTCGGCCCTGCTGGATGCCTTTCTGAACCGCCCCTGGGAGGGTCTCTATCATCCCACCATCAAGCCTCGCCGGGTCGTTAACAGCGTCGAGCTGCCCGGCGGCAAGCAAGTCTACCTAATACTGGAAGAACTCGGCGAGCTCGAGCCGGCCATCCTGGAGAACCAGTCGAGGCTTCAGGCGTGCGATCTGATATGCTACACCTACGATTCGTCCGATCCGGATTCCTTTTCCCACATCGCAAACACGAGGTCCAAGTACCCCCATCTCGACGAGCTCCCTTCCGTCTACACCGCCCTCAAGGCAGACAAGGACAAGACGACGCAGCGCAGCGAGCTCCAGCCGGACCAGTACACCTCGTCGCTCAACATGAACACGCCCCTGCACGTCAGCGTAACCTGGGGCGGCATCAGCGAGCTCTTCGTCAACCTCGCCGAGACGGCCACCAATCCCAGCCTCGGCTTTCCCAAGACGGAGGACGAGGGGCCCGACCGGACGAGCCTCTACCTGACGTTGGGCGCGACGGCTTGCGCCGCCGTCGCCGCCTTTATGATCTGGCGAAGGACCACGAATGCTGCCTGAAGTTTTTTTTCTTTTTGCCTTTACCTTTTCCTTCTCTTCTTCACGTCCTGTTTTTTCCCGTCTCCCCCGGACCACCCCCCAAAACTGCTTCGATCTGCTTCCCCTTGCCCAAAGTGGCTTCTCCGCTCTTTCCAGGACTCGACGACGACATGCCTGGCCTGCTGTGGTAGGTGCTGAAGGAGGTGATACGCTCGGGGCGTGCGAGAGTCGACGACGGAAAGGGGCGTACGAGGAAAACAGCTCCTTTTCCTGGGCAGGTCAGGCTTTTGTGGCGGCCGTTTTATGATACCCAACTCCTCGTACGACTGTCTGAAGAAAAAAAAAAAAGTATAAAAGTATAATCTGTGTGTACCTCAACGTCGTCTCGTCTTATTTAATTTTTTTTTCTCTCTTGCATATAATATAATTCTCCTGTTGCTACATGACGGCTTGCACCGTGGAGATTTTTGAAAAAAGGCAATTTATTGAATATAGCACCTTTATCGACGCGGAATGAGGCACCGCACGGCCCGATGCGGCACGTCAAACCTTGTAGAAGCAAAAGCCAATGTAAAAGCTCGCGGCCTCTATCTCCTCATCCGAGACGAGCAAGCGGCCTCCACCCCTCTCCCTCACGCCCATGCGCTCGCTCAGGGGCCCCAGTTCGGCGTCGTCCTTCTCCGACTCCCAGATCTCGGGAAAGGTGCGATGAAACTGCAGCTCGAGATTAAAGTCTTCGGCCAGGGCGCGAAAGGCGCCCCAGGGAACGACGTATTCCGGCACCTCCTCGACGGCCTCGTCGAGAAAGAAGTTGTACTTCCAGCCAAACGCAGGCCGGAAGGCGCCGTCGTCGGGCGTCTTGCCGGGGAAGCGAACGCGATAGATGGAGTTGCCCCACTCGGCAGTCGGCTCGGCCTCGCCCTCCTCGAGCTCGCCCTCGTCGGCCTCTTCGGGGGGGGCCGCCGCCGGGGAGGTTGAGGCGTCGGCGGCGGGAGATGGGGCCTTGTCGGTCTTGTTGCGCTTGGCGGCGGCCTTTTCGTTGAAGCGACGGACGCGTTCGCCGAGGACGTCGGAGTTGGGGATGCAGCCGATGAAGCGGCCGCCCTTTTTCAGGGCGCCTGCGACGTTGCGTAGCATGGTGCGGGCGCGGGCCTCGGTCTCGAAGGCGTAGTGCATGGAGAACATCATGCTGACGACGTCGAAGCCGCGGCGGTTCATGGACGACGGGTCAAACCCCACCTGGCGAACGATCTCGACATCCTCGATGGACTCGCCGTAGCAGTCTTTCACGTGGAAGCGGGCGTCGAATAGGCGCTGTTGTGGCCGCCGCCCGGCCGGTCCGCCGCCGCCGCCACGACCACCGCCACGACCGCCACGAGCACTGAGGTTACGGTAGCGGTCTCTGGCTTGCTCGATGCTGATGTCGGCCGGGTCGAGGCCGACGTAGAGCTGGATGGGCTGAGGCGATTGCTGCCATTTACTAAGGTCGCCGCCCTTGCCGCAGCCGATGTCGAGGACGAGAAGCTCCTTACCGCTGGAACGACCCAGTTCGCGAGAACCAGGAGTGTGATCCTCGTCCGGAGAGAAGCGCTGGATGATGCAGCTCTTGACCCAGTTGTTGAAGACGCGCAGGCCCTTGATCTTGCTGTCACGCGTGCGCCAGTCACGGCCGCGTTCAGGCACGCTGTTATAGTGCTGTCGAACGACGTCGTGCACGCCACGCACTCGTGCCTGCTGCAGCTCGGCAGCCGCCTCGGCCTCGGCAGCCACCCGGTCTCGTTGTAGCTGCCGCTGGCGGATGGCCTCGCGCTCCGACTCGGAGATGCGCGCCCGAGCCCCGGGACGCTTCAGCTTGCGAGCCGGCTGATCTGATGGTGATATCGCGCGTCGCTTGGCCGGCTGCAGCGAATTTGCGTTGTATGGCTGCGGCAGGTCATCCTGGCTGTCGTCCTCGGCGGGGCGTTTGCTGCCCTTTGCAACGGCTGCATCGGTAGCGCCGCTGCCTTGGTTGCTAGCCATCGATTCAGGGCTCTTCAGAGTGCGGTTGCTGGGGTCGGGCTGTAGAGAAGCGGTCGGATGTGAAGGGTGTGAAGGGAGGGAGGAAGGGAGGAAGGTTGTGGGCGAAGACGATGTCGTTGCACCAACTTGGGCCAAGTTGGTTCAGTTCAGCAGGAAATGGTCGTGTTATGTAAGCGAGCTGCGGATCAAGAGCTTGATGCTCCAGCTCATGAGGTTAATGACGCGGGTGAAGCACAGGACGGCTGTCTAGGAAAACAAGCCGCGACTAGGATATCACATGGATTCTAGGATATCTCGTTTCTCCTTGAATCTAAATGTGACCATACTAGATGCAACACTGCGGCCCATCATCTACTCTGCCAGAGGCGGGCGACAGTCAAGGTAATGTCTAGGGTAGGACACTCCTTGGTTCTGTTGCGTATCCGGCTGCAGCCTCGCCCATTAGTAGCTTCCCTGTGCCTTCTCCTCAGCCATCATCAACCCTTGCCCTGCTTATACCGACTTCCAAATCCCTCCCATCTCTCGACGGGACCGCTTCGTCTAGACTCCAGGTGTCCCCCTTCCCGTCGTCATGGGATCCGACCCCCAATACGCCAAGTGGCCCCTGCTGCCGCTCTCGCAGCACGTCTTTACCGTCACAAACGGGTATGCCTCCAAAGCGGCGCAGCAGGCCGCCGCCAAGGCCCTGCAGGAGGCCATTGCCCAAGACAAGATGGCACCCTTCTACCGGTATCTGGCGCACCCGATCGAGGGCGTCCTGAACGGCGTCGGCGAGTCCGGCTCCTCGGTACCCGGCAAGCCTCCGAGCAGAAAGTCAAGCCTCGTCGGCATGGTAGCTACCAAGGTCTCGGCTGCCAACGTCAACCTGCCCTGGGACGAGGCCCTCTACGCGAAGCTCAAGGAGGAAAACGACAAGGAGCTCGCTGAGCTTCAGAAGGAGGAGGACGAGGCCGTCGAGCAGGCCGGAGACACCGAGGTTATGGCGGCCAAGGGCAAGAGGGCAGAGTTCTGGGCCCGGGTGGGCGACAAGGTACGAAATGGCCTCGAGGGGAGGAAGCATTGGATTACTCGCGTGTCAAATCTGACTGCTTCTGCAGGACAAGGCCATCGCCGCGTACGAGAGCGTCTTCGAGAAGACGGGCATCCTCGGCACAAAGATCGACCTCGTCCTCGCCATCATCCGCATGGCCCTCTTCTACGGCGACAAGGCCCTGGTAAAGAAGCACGTCGAGCGAGCCAAGACACTGGTCGACTCGGGCGGCGACTGGGACCGGCGCAACCGGCTCAAGGCCTACGAGGGCCTCTATCTCCTCACGGTCCGCTCCTACAACCTCGCCGCGCCCCTGCTGCTCGACTCGCTGTCGACCTTTACCAGCTACGAACTCTGCTCGTACTCCAATCTCGTCGTCTGCTCCGTCCTCGCCGGTTCCGTCTCCCTCAAGCGCGTCGACTTCAAGTCCAAGGTGGTGGACGCGCCCGAGATCAAGGCCATCATGGGCGACGGCGAAGACAAGCTGCTGGCGCTCAGCGGCGCCCTCAGCGCCGGCCCCGGCGCAGACGACTCGTCCATGACGGAAGCCCCGCTGCCGTCGGCCGCCACGACGACGGCCGTCAACCTGACGACGCTCGGCTCCAGCACCGATCAGCCCGAGGCCGAGATGGCCATCGACTTTAGCCCGCTGGCGCTCCTGGTCAGCAGCCTGTACAACGGCAACTACAAGACCTTTTTCCAGTCCCTCGCCGACGTCGAGGAGCAGTTCCTCAACCAAGATCGTTACCTCAACGAGCACAAGAACTGGTTCATCCGCGAGATGCGCCTACGCGCTTACCAGCAGCTGTTGCAGAGCTATCGCGTCGTCGGCCTCGACAGCATGGCCAACGACTTTGGCGTCACCGTCGACTTTTTAGATCGGTGAGCCTACTCTGTCCTCCTTCTCCTCCTCCTCCTCCTCCTCCTCTTCTTCTTCTTCTTCTTTCCCCCCCCTTTTTTTTGGGCCTTTATCGTAACTGCTGTCCCTCGCTCCCCCCCCTTTTTTTTTTCTTTATCCATTCGGTGATGAGAGGAATCATCAGGCTGACGGCAGACGAAGCGACCTCGCCAAGTTCATCGCCGCCGGTCGCATCCCCTGCACCATCGACCGCGTCTCGGGCAAGGGCGTCATCGAGACCAACCGGCCCGACGACAAAAACAAGCAGTACCAGGACGTCGTCCGTCAGGGCGACCAGCTCATCACCAAGCTACAAAAGTATGGCCAAGCCGTGCGCCTCCGGGGCAGCGAGAGGGCCTGAGGAGCCGCCAAGGGGGAACGTCCGTGGGTGGGGGGCCCCAGACGGTTTTCACAGCTTGCTGTATATTACGAGAAGGGGGTTTAAAGGGGAAGAGGAGAAGGGGGCTGGCCGTTGATACAGTCAAAGGACTCACGATCGTGGGAGTGAAGGAAGAGCATATATATACATGCGTCCTATATCGGCCGGAGCCCACTTTTATCTACCACTCTAAACCGTCACATGCCTCCGTCTATCAACAAAACATGACCGACAGCGGTGACAGCCATCTACCTGTACTTGTCCATAAACCCCTTATGGAAGTCGACGATGCGGCCAACCCAGTCGGTGCCCGGGGCGAGGAAGGTGGTGCGGAAGTGCAAGGAGCCGTCGGCCTGGCCGAAGCCGGAGCCGGGAATGACACAGATGCCCGTAGCCTCGAGCAGGCGGATGCAGTAAAACTCATCGGCGGAGCGGCCCTCTGCCTTGGCGGCCTCGACGGCCTTGGGCGGCAAACGGATGGTAGGGAAGAGGTACATGGCGCCCTGGGGCTCGGCGCATTCAACGCCCTCCATCTGGGAAAAGGCCTTGTGGAGGGCGGTTGCGCGGAGACGCAGGCCGTCATAGATGGCGCGGTACTCGCTATTGTAGAGCTCGTATGAGGCGTCGCCGGGCTTGGGCGGGTTGACCATGAGCTCGACGAGGCACTGGCCGATGACCGGGGCGCAGAGCATGATGGAGACGAATTTGTAGATGTCGGCCTCGACGTCCGGATCGAAGCCTACAAGTTCAAAGTAGCCGCCGCGATGGCCACACTCGCCCACCATGCCCTTGGAGATGCTGTGGAGCGAGGCCAGCTCGATATGGTCGAAACGGCCTGGACTCTCGCGTTGCATGGTGCGTAGCACGCGCTTGAAGCTGTGGAACTTGCCGACGAAGACATTTGTCTGGTAAACCTCGTCTGCCATGACGACGAGCCGTTCTTGGCTGGCGAAGTCGAGGACGGCACGGACATCGTCTTCCGGCAGCGAGGCGCCCGTCGGGTTGCCCGGGTTGATGATGACGATGCAGCGGACGTCGACGCCGTTAGCCTTGGCCGCCTCGTAGGCCGTCTTGATGGTGGCCAGGTCGGTGCCCCAGGCCCTGGACTCGTCCAGATTGTAGGGCACGCAGGTGGCGTTGAGAAGCGAAAGCGTCGCCGTGTAGAGCGGATACTGAGGGATGGGAACCAGGATGCCCGTCGACTTGTCGGCGCAGATGATGTTGAGCAACGTGTTGACGCCAGACGAGGCACCGGCCGACAGGTAGATGTGAGCCGCATCGGCGGGAAAGCCATCACGGCCTTGTAGGACATTGTTAGGACAAGGAGGAAAGCGTCAGTTCAGACGGATCCCGAGACTCACGCTCGAGAAAGGCGGCGATGCTCTCGCGGATGGCCGGCACGCCATTGCTGGCGCTGTAGGCTCCAACCGAGCCAACCTGACGAAGCAGCCACTGGGCGCGGTCAATGACGTCGGGCTTATAGCCTAGTCCGTTGACGAGGGCATCGCGATTCTTGAGCAGCTCCGGGTTCTCCAGCAAGCTGCAGACCTGGCGGAAGAAGGTAATGGGCTTCTGATCCAGCTGCTGCGGGTTTCCGATGTTGGCCGAGACGACCTGCTGAAAGGGCAAGCCGGTATCGCCGCCCTTGGCCAGCCGAGCCCGAAACTCCTCCGACTTGACGGCCAGCTCGCCTCGTACGGCGTACTGGGCGCGCCGGACGTTGGGGTTGATGGTATCGGCCGTCAGCCTCATCGTCGACTGGTGGCGGGCGGGAGCTGTTGGGGGAAGAATGGAGTTCCGTCAGTGCCGTTAGGAAGGTAGGTGGGTAAGGTAGGCGGTAGGTAGGAAAGGAGAAGGCGTGCGAGACGAGGGGCGAGAATGGAAGCAATATGCTATGCTGTCCGTGCGGCTGATGGATGGGAGAGAGAGAGAGTGTCAAAAGAAGAGCGGGAGGAAGAAAAAAGAAGAACAGGAGGCTTCAGGAGGACCGGCAGAGCTCGGATGACTGTTGGCTCCATGCACAAGGGGACAGTCCACAGCACCCGAGAAGCTCCGGCTCCAGGCCGAATGACAGGGTCACGGGGGCAAACGGGCCATCCATCATCCATCCATACCTCTTTGGATGGTAGGTAGGTAGTAGGTAGGCACGTAGCTTGTAGGCTCTCACATACCAGCGCTTCTCCACGCCCAGGCTCCCACGGCCGACAGCCGTCTCGTCATCGTAGCGAGCCTCTTCTGCCAGCTGTTGCCGACAATGTCAGAGAGGCCAAGGCGATAAACGCGGCTGGTAGGCCACGCACCGAGTTATGCATCATGATGCCACCTCGGCCAGCCAGGGCCACATTTTGCCGTCGGAGCTAACCTCGTATTCGGCGCCACCTTTCGCCGGCGCCGGACCGCCGATGTTTTCCCGCCAACGATTCCATCGCCATCGTCAAGCTCTCATCAAATATATCTTGGTAGCCGCAGCTCCAGCTCCGACGCCCGACCCGGTCATGGCCAAGAAAGGTGAGACCTCCTTCAGTTCATGTTCAATCGATGCTGACGGCTTTTTTCGTGCAGCCAAAAGTCGCCTGATTAACGTCCGCCTCATCTCCATGGCCATGACAGGCTTCTTCTATACCTTCAAGCGCCCCCGAACCTCTTCTATGATGGGCATGCTCAAATACGATCCGATAAGTGTGCCTCTCGCACCTGCCTCCCGTATACTTCTCCGCTGACTCGTCCTAGTTCGGAAAAAGGTCCTCTTCCTCGAGACGAGAAGGAAATCAAAATAAGGCGCAATATTCCATCGCCCTCGACCAACTCTTCGTCTCCATCTCTTGATTTCCCCCTTGATCCGAACGTGGACATTCGAGTGCCGGCCCTGCGCCTTGAAAACGACTTCCACACGGCTACGGCTATATCCTCTCCACACGCGCCATTTTCAGACATCATGGTCACCAACTCTGGTCGAGACTCTTGTTGAGCGAAGCTACCGTACATCATATCCGTCACTCAGTCGCCCATTGCCTTGCCTGAAGTGACAAGGCTATCGCCATCCATAGAGTCCGCTGCGGTCTTCGAGGGGCCCGCTAATATCAGCGAACCCATGGACGGGAAATGGGAGTCTGCTGTCATCTCCTTTCCTCCATGTATGTAGATTCAGCGCTTGCATGAGCTCGGAACCGCCCTGTCCTCTGCTCCTCGGCCGCCCTTTTATTTCACTCTGTGTCAGACTCTCGCTCAGCAGTCCGTCCTGCGACAGAGCCTGTTGTCTCCGGTCTGGGCCTCTTTATCGTCGTGTTGGCAACATCGTCCCCGACCTCGAGTCGACGCTTGGCCTTGTTCACTGGATTTCGGTCGCCGCCAACCAATGTATACAGGCCGTCTCTCTCAAAGTCAGCAACCGAGGGGAGACTCCAGGCCAGTTGAGATCCTTCACTTGGCAAAAGCTCCGCTCGTATCTGTTCCACTACTGCGCTGGCCGCCGTCGCGCCGTCCTTGCCCATCACTGGCCTGACAGCTGCCCGCATCGCATGCTGCTCCACTCTGCCTGGTTCGAGCGACGAGGTGGCAGCCAGCTTAAGAATGGACCGCGGCTGTGTGGCTCCGCGTCGCCGTACTTGTTCCTGCTCGATTGAAGGAGGCGGCGACGGCGACAATTGCGTTCCGGCCGGGCTGTAAACCGTCACCTTGCGTCTGGACGACGCTTCACCGTGCTGAGAACCCGTCGCCACTTCTTTATCGACCGTAAAGAGTCCAAAAGTGAATTGCGTGTCTGGCTTTGCCTGCTGAGGCTGCGATCCGTCGCCGTCCTCCGGTCCATCTGGGCGGCTCTCCACGCCTGCTGTCTCGTCGATTTGCTGTCTTGCCCATTTCCGTTCGCACGTAAGGTACTGTGCTGTCGAGTGAAGGATCTCGTTCATGTGCGCCATCTTGCCCAGCGTCGAGTCGAACCTCTCCAGCTGAGGCACTCGTCGTTGAAGCTCCTTGAGCTGCACTCTTAGAATGTCGACCGCGTTTATGTCCCGTTGCCATCTGTCGCGGAGCTGCTCGGCGGCCTTGGTCTGCTTCTCAAGATGTTGCGCCTGCTGCTGAAGTTGAGAGGCCGAGGCGCTACCTTGTTCGACGTTGCCCATTCCTTGGCCCTGCGGAGTGCTCGACCTGACCACTTCCAACTTGTCAACCACTGCTCTGAGCTGGCCCTCGAGCGCTGCCATGGCTGTTTGAGTTTGGCGGAGATGTTCTTCAGATCTATTCTTTTCTTGAAGGAAACCTTCTTCCAAGCTGCTCCGGAAATCTGCGACGACGCCGTCCACTTTGCTCTGGAGATTTCTGTCATCGCCAGTTGGACTTTTTGTCGCGAGAGAGGCAATTTCTTCAGCGTACGCTTGCGACAGCGACCGCAGCTGCTGCTCAAGCTCACCGACCCTTTCATCGCGTCCAGCCAAGGTGACGTCGAGATCGGCCTGCCGCTTCAACATCTCCTCTTGGCGTACCACGAGTTCCGTCTGGGTCACATCTTCGAAAGCCTCCTTGATCTGTTGACACGTCTCCCGTGCTGTCCGAACCTCGGACTGTAGGCTTTGCAAGCTGCCTCGAAACTCGTGCCTGGCCTCCTTCGCGGCATTGTCCAAGTTGTATACTTCGTCGCTCTGGTATGTAAGATAGTCTCTGATCTTTTCGACCTGGATACCGCACGTGCGACCCAGCGAGAGCAACGTCTCCTCCATACGGCCCTGATTAGACGCCAGATCCGCCACCATGGTAACGACCCTAGAGTCGTCAGCCAGACAAGCTTCCCAAGCATGCGACTGACATACTGTCTTGAGATGAGCTCCTCCACGCCTTGTATCGCTTGCGTCAAGGTAGTCTGTGAATGTCCACCTGCGTCGGAATTTTGCATGTGCTGCATCAAGGCGTCAAGCCTGGCATGGCGTCAGCCACTTTGGGATCCGACAACTGGTGCTCAGCGTGTACCTCTCGCTGATGCTCTCGATGACGAGCGCAGTCCCCTGTTGTTCCCCGTGCTCTGCGGCGTAATTCCGAAGGAAGCTTTCCACGTTGGAGGCTATAACGCCAACCATGTCCTGTGAACTTTGTTGCAAATCAACCTGTCGACGCAGAGATTCGGCCAGATCTCGCTCATGTCGCAGACTTTCTTCTTGTTCCTCAATTCTGCTTCGGAGCTCTGATATTGTTTCTTCCTCTGTGTCGAGCCGGTCAGTACGTGGCCGATTAGACGGTCAGGGGGCTCTTCACTCAATCTGCTCTCTCGCTCCATCCTGTCTCGGAACTCGTCGAAACACCCCTTCATTTCTTCTCTTTTACGATGACTGGTCTCGAGCGCGGCGTCCATTCTGCCTTTGTATGAATCACGTTCCTCCTTGTCCTTTCTCAGTGCAGCCATGGAATCTTCATAAAAGGATTTGGATCGCTTGAAAAGAGCTTGTTGCTCCTGTATCGCCTCATTCAGCCTATGTCGAATCTGCCGGTGCCTCTCTTGAAGCCTCGTCGCTTGCGCCTTGGATTCGGCTAGCTGACCGCGCAGTGACTGGGCTTCGTCACTCAGACGTCTGTTCTCTTCCTTGATCTGCAAGCCTTCTTCTTCAAGCTGACGCCTGTGACTGTGAGCGCACTCGAGCTCGTGCTGCTTCTGTGTAAGCATGGAGCGGGACTCGGACAACTTGGCTCCCTGTCTTTGAAGCTGATGCTGAAGACATTCCATGTCCTGATTGACTTGATTCTTCTCATCTTCTAAGATTTGCATGCACTCATTCCAGTACTGAGCAACGTGCTGCATGGCCTTCCTCTTCCGCTCGTCCTCAGTCCGACGGCGATGCTTGTGATCTTCGCTGCGCTTCTTGGATATATTGCTTGTTCGTGAGTGAGATCTGTTACGTCTCGTGGCATCAAAGTGCGGAGACGCACGAATCAAGGCAGGGCCGTGAGCCGCCAGTAGCTGCGTTCTGGGACTGCGATGGACTGGCCTCTCAAGATCCCCGCAAGCGCTTGAGGGCGATGAGCGTCGAAAGAGTTGATCCGTTCTTCGATCATGCAGTTCTGGCGTATTGACACCGACCGGTCGCTCTCTGGTAGCAAAGTCGTTTGATGAGGGGCAGGCAATGCGCTGGCGAGCATTCACCTCTTGTTTATCGACTCTTCCTCGGGAAGACTCTGCCAAGTGATGGCCTGGTGACGTTTCGGCCACAACGGCCTTCGGAAGCATGTTGCTGAGAATATCGTCGTTGGTCTCCTGTTGACTTTTTTTCGTTGAAACTGAAGTGGTCGGCAGCCTGCGTGACTCGGAGCTTGGGGTCGACGATTCATCTGGAGCTCGGGGAGATAAAGCGTCAACAAGCGGGACATGACTTTTCCCCGAGAAAGCCGTCCCCATCAGCTTCGACGGTCGGTCTCGTTGCGGCGGTGTTGTGGAGATGGCTTTGCTCGCAGGCAGGGAAAGCTCATCAAGGAGCAGTGGACCACCCCTATGAACGGCAGCGGCCCTAACCGCTGGCACAACCGGCGTTTGTGGATGCTTTTGAGAGACTTCGACGTGGGAGCCGGCATGGACTTGCTTGCTGGCGTCTGGGGCTGAGAACGGGGGCCTCCCGAAAAATTGGCCTGGGCGAGGAGGCTTTTTGAACTCGAATGAGAAGCCAGTTCCCAAAGAAGCCTCGGATAGCTCGATATCGGGAACAGAAAGCTGCTTGAAGAAGCTATCTTGAGGCTTCACGCCCGCCAGCCCGGGCGCAGGTGGGACCACATTGCCAAAGTCCCGCCCGCTCCAGAGGTTGGGAAGTGTCCCATGACGGGCCGGGCTCGATGGCAACCTCGTCGGACTGCTGACGAAAGGCCCCGGCATTGCTTGTGCTCAACGAGGCGCGGGGTCTCGTCAACTGGGTCGAAAGCAGGATCATCGGTTGCTCAACGCTGTATGTCTTGGGCCTCTCATGACGACAGCTGGAGGGAGAATTTTGCAACTGGCGTCAGCGTCTGGAATTGCGGACTCGGCTGCAAAAAGAATCCGAGTCCGCGAAGGTCACGTCAAGCTCCGGGAAGGAGCATCGCGTAGCTAGGAGCCACCACGACGGTATCACGTGAAGCAGCCCGATGTTCATGCTCCGAAAGCAAGAATTAGGTAACCCATGGTGGAACGTGACGAACGCGAGACCAGACCATGCGCAGAGAAGTTGCAGATGCAGTAGCTGTCCGGGGCTGAAGACGGCAGACCCCAATCATCACGTTGGACCAGTGTCCTTCACTGCCTAGGTAGGCACCCTCCCTCTCGACGTAGTACATACACATGTAGAAGACGAGCGGCTGAGGACAGGCTGTGCGGCTGGAGCCATCCAACGAGACGACACTACCTCAAGCAAGTCGTCTATTTTAGGCAAGGGTAGCCAATTCAACAACTCGCGCGAGCCGTTATCGGATGAGGCATGTTCCTGGCCGGCGCTTCAAAGTCTGAACTGACCAATCACGACAGTCTTAGCCAGGATCCTCAACTGACCCTGTAGGGAGGCGTCCTATCAAGGCCGTCGGCGGCAACTAAGCACTGCCGGCGTCACGCGAAACAACGTAAGTCGATATGTAAATATGCCTCTGGTCTTCTGGCACATTTTCTCCTCCGCCTGGCTCTGCTAATCGCTCTTTCAATGCTCACCAATAGCTGCGTGCGCTATCAGTTGATATCGTGACCGCTCAGCCGCAACCGAAACCAGCGAAAGACCGCCATCAATACCATGACTGCAACGGCCGCGAGCGGGCCCCAAGCCACTCACACGACGTACGAGGGCGATGCCGGCGGCGGCGCCGCTCCGGGTGCTCAGTCCGGCGTGGACGCAGGCGCCTCCGGGAACAACTCGGGAGCCATGAGCCTTCCGACAGGCGGCCTGGTCGCCATTGTCGTCATTGTTGTTGCTGTGTGCTTGATCGGCGGTGTGACAACCCGAAACCCGATTCATCATTTGACGAAGCACTGACATCTCCCAGCGACGACGACGACCCTTTACTTCCTCACCAAGAAGAGAGAGTGGAAATTGAGGGAAAGAGTCAGAAAGTCGGCCCGCAGAGTGGCCTCGGTCCTCACTCCGCGGAGGGCGCAGTTTCCAAATTCGGCCCGGAAGCCGGGGAGTTCATCTTTGAGCGGCCGCTCGAAACCAACCGACAAAGCGCCACCGTCGTCTCACACCCGGCTGGAGGACCTGGAAATGGGGAAAGCTCAAGCACAGGTGCGGAACAAGGCGGAAGGACCGAATGCATGAGATGATTCGCTGGTTCGCCTATTGAGCAAGTCTTGGATTGTTACCTCTCCATTCTCCGAAACGTGTTGGAGCTGGCACTGCGTCGGCCACTGAGCACTTTTCTAGTCGAAGGAACTTCCTCCGTCTTTTTCTTCTTCCTCGACGGAGGAACAAATGTAACTTGGCGTTCTCCCACCACGTCGCCCCGTTGCGACCTGCTTTCGCGATCCGACCTCTGCTGCCTAGAGCCCAGGGCAATGTCGCGAGTTTTGACCTTGTCATCGCGCGACGAAGATACCTGCATGACCAGGTCGTCCTTCCGGCGACTTGTCGAGGTGGGCTCATCGTCGCCATCGCTGGATTCATCCTCCGATTCCTTGGCTTGATATCGAGTTGGGGCCCCGGGATCGGCAGCTTGGCCGATGACTGTGCTTGGGTTGCGAAGTTGGAACTCCCGGCTGTTCTCGTCCACCATGAACTCCTCGTCTTCGAAGAGTTGGGCGAAACGTTCATCCCCAAGAAGACCAGCCTTGGGATCCACCTGGTTTCTGTTTTCTTGCTTCTTCAGGAGCCTGTCAACCAGCTTTTGATTGACCTTGACCTTCTTGCTGCCCCTGATCCTGCTGGCCCGTTCCTTCTCAACCTTTTCCTTGACGTGCTTCATCCTCTCCTCCTCCCAGGCGTATGGGTTCGCAATCAACTTGGCTTGCTCGTACAACTTGGATGCGACGAAGTATCCGTGCATGTAGGGCCGGAGAAGATTGGTTTTGCCCACCAAGTGCGCCAGGCTGAGCTGCTTCAATTCTGGAAGCGTCAAGAATTTGTAGTTGTCGTACGTCTCGGCATTGACATCCTCGGCCATCTCCTCGACCATGTTGTCGAGGAAGGAGCACCACTTGGGGGCCGGGCCGAGCTGTGGGACAAAAAAGGCATGCTGTTGCTTGCCTTCGTTGGCCGTAACGAGCATGCCCGTGTTTCTGCACCAAGCCACGTCGTTGATGTCTACCACCGGCTCAATCGATGTCCATGGATCTCCGGTGAGCTCGTCCCATATCTTGATGATGCGCTTGTCTGCGGACATAATTTTCTTCTCTTGGGACGAGTTGGTCATGTGAATGAGCTTCTGCACAGGAAACCCGTAGCCGTGGTCCTTTTCGAGTAGAGGCACCGGGCGGCGCAGATCAAACAGGCGAATCATGCCATTGGAGGAGCCGGTGGCGAGGGACAATCCAGAAGGGCCGAAATCCAGGGAGGTAAGCTCTCCATCGTGGCCGGCAAGCACAGCTGCCCTTGACTTGGAGCGCGGATCCCAGAACTCGACGGTGCCTATCGACGTGCCGAAAGCTAGCAAGTTGTGAGTGTCTTCAGCAATGGCGACGACGTTGACGCTGCCAACGCCAATGCCTCCTTGTAGACCACCCCCAGGCTCATGGCCTTGGCCGCCAAGGTCGACCTGGTATGATTTCATGAAACGCCCCAGCTCCAGATTCATGCGGAAAACCTCGCCTTTTCCCTCGTTATCAAGACCGACCGCAGGTACCAGCGCCTCGGTGGCATGACGGTCGTAGGCAAGATCGCGGCCATATCTGGGAATGCGGACTTGGTAATGGCACCCCATGGGGGTGTGGAACTCGAGTCTTCGATCGGTCTGCAGGTGGATTGACTTTGAGTAATCGTGTGAGAGGAGGACGAAGGAGTGGTTTAGAGAAGTCGTGTGCCGGCTAAACGACAGGGACAGCTGAGGAAGGTTGTGGACGTGGATCTGGGGCTTGTATGTGCCGGTGCTCATGAGCCAGTCGCCATCTTGGCTGACACGGATGCAGGTGCTGGCCTCCTCGAACTCGAAATCCTGCAGCAACTCGACGCGGTTCTGGTACTCGGCATCATTTTTGAGACTGCGCTTCCTTTGGCGAGCGAGCCAGTCGGGGAGCGGGCGCGCAGTCGAGGCCCCGGATACGGTGTAGACGGAGACGGCGCCAGGGTTTGTTAGCTTCATTGGGGGGGAGGGGGGTTAGAAGCTGAATGGGGCAACGAAGGTTGAGGAGAGGAGAGCGAGAGAGAGAGAGTGTGTGTGTGTGTATCGGTGTGATCGGGAGGAGGGATGACGATACTTGGTGAAAGTTGATCAGCCGTAAAAGACGGAGAACCAAAAGAAAAGAAAAATGAGATAAAAAAAAGGAAAAAGGAAAAAAGGAAAAGCCGACGCAGACTCCACTAGCGGATATTACTAACCGTCTGAGGCGGCGACGACGAGACCCATGTACCCACATACAGCCTCGTGTCGCACGGGGATTCACTGTATGTACCTCCTCTTGGCTAGCCAACGACGAGACGAGGGATCCTGGCAGCCAAAGAAACCTCCCCTTCCTCCCTCCCTCCCTCTCCTTCCAGGCCTCTTCCAGCTCCCCCGGGTCAGTTTGCCGATGCTCTACCGTCGCTTCTACCGAAGGCGAGGTACGAATCGCTAGCTCGACACACCCCCTCTCTCGAGCCCCCCCCCCCCCCTCGGCACGCCTTCTTCTATCCCCTGGCAAGCCTCGCGACCGCGCCGCGAGCTGCGTCAACCCGAGTCCGAGATCCGCTGAGATGGAGTCCGGGAGGCTTCGAGAATCAGAATCGCGCTCTACGGAAGGACCAGTCGAGCCTCGCTGCTGCTGCTACTGCTACTGCTACTGCTGCTACTGCCTGCTGCCGGCCTCGACTTCGTCCCCATTGGCGTGTCGTCTTGCTTCGCCGCTTCGCACAAAGGCTTAGCCGGCCGATATGGATACCGCCGATTACGATACCAACACTGTACTGATTGTGTGTTGATCGCCTTCCCCTTCCCCTTTTTTCTCCAGAAACTGACCGGCTTCGGAAGAGCAATATCGCATCCATTTCTTTTCGCATCTACGAGTCCCCGCTCGACACATCCCACAGCTTCGCGGCGACTGCTCTTGATGTGGAGAATACACTGAGACGGGATGGACATTTGGTGGTTTACGATAGCGCGCGACGCGGCCTCTGGCACTTCCAGATCTTGGCCCAGGACGAAGTCAATAGCCACAACGTCAATGCGACGCTGGATCTGTGTGGTCATGAGCTTGTGCTCGTAGAGGAAGGCCTCTTGGAGCCCGCGAGCCTGCAAAAATGGCGCTCCCAGCAGCAGCAGCAGCCGGTCCAGACGCCCACCAGCTCCCGCTCCAGCTCCTCGGCTCTCGACCAGGCCCAGCGCAATGGCTTGTTCAACCTGGCCCCTCCAGGCACCCTTTCGACCTCGCAAGACCAGGAGGCCAAGATGGCGGACCCTGGAATCGAGCCGAAACCGGCCACGTCCCCCCATCGGGCCGTGTATGAGAACTTCATCACAGCTCTCCTCCTATCCATATCCTGCACCTTTTGCGTCCGCACCGGTGCGGTCCCCCTCAACTACCGAACCATGCTGCTCGTATCCGAGACTCTCGAGGTCGGCAACCCGCTCGATTCTTGTCCACAGCAGTGTCAGATCGTGGCTACGCTCAAGGCCTACGTGACGACGACAGGCGTCTTGGTCGTCAGCTTCGCCCTCTCTCGCTGTAGAGGACTCTCATCACTCGCAGAACTCGTTTCTAGCAACCTGCCGCGGTCCGGAACGTCCATCCTCGCGGCCCCATTCGGAGTCGTGAGCAACAATCAGCTTTCTCCGATGGGCGACCTCGGTACGGTGAGTCTAGCGCAGACGCCAAACACGCAGGCGCTGAGTCTGCGCGTCGTACACAACCGGGGGGACTCACTATGGAAGCAAGCCTGCCTCAAGATTCTAAAACTGCGCGGCATCATGTCGTCTGCCGTGGCCGACTGCGCTTGGGTAAACCTTTCCGTGCCCAAGCCCCGACTTCAGGATGCCAAGTCGGAAGCCAAGCGCCAGCAGCCCTCGACGGCGACCATCACGATCCCCTGGCCGGGCCCGCTCTGTTTCCGTAAGAAGATGGTCAATTTGCCATGTATGAGTCTGGTGGGAGACACGCTCCGCAGCGGCTTTGAAGAAAGCCACGACCCCCTGAGCAACGCCAGGACATGGTTCAACTCGGCGGCTGACAGGGATCAAAAAGCGTCGAGGAGAAAAGCCGATCGGAACTTCGCCCTGAAGGAGGCCCAGGCCTTGGACGCCCGCCCGCCCAAGCCCAGTTCGCCGTCTCCGGCTGCTGTTCGGCGGCCGAGCGCGGCGGCCGGAGGCACCATCTACCCAACTCCGCCTGATGGCATACAGCATCACAACGGCGTCACCCCGTCCATGGATGGCACACTGTCGAGCCCAGGCAATACCCTGTCTGCGGCTCCAGCCAATGACGCAGATCAAGGCGCCTTTCATGCGAGTGCCGTCAGCGACCCGATAGACATTGGCGACGAATCGAAACGTCAGCGGAGCGATCACAACCTACTGGGCGAAGCCGACGATACGTTTGGCGAGATGGGAGGCGACATGTTTGGCGATCACGACATAACCGAGGCTGATTTCAGCTTCTTCGATGAACAGCCGGGAGGCATGGACCTCGACGTCGCTATGGCCGACATGGGCGCAGCGACGCTCCCCGTCGTTGGGGTCCAAGAGGCCCCTGAGGCTGCGAGCCAAGACAAAGTCACGGCCCAACCAGAGCGAGACGACGTCGTCTTCGCCAAGCCGGAGCTGAAGCATGCCCGGAGCTCCTGCAACGATGCTCCCAGCCAACGAGGGCGGGACAACCGCTTGGGCCCCACGAAACGCGAGGCCAGCCCTTTCGACCCCCATACCGTCTTCAAGCGGCTGCGAGCTTCTCTGAGCACGACGGCGCGTCATCACGGCTTCGACACTCTCAGGCTCGACACGTCTACCATCCCCCAGATCAATAGAAAGTACGAGCAGGGAGGCCAATTCGACTACACAAAGATGGCCAACCTGGAGAAGCCGAGACTCCAGCAGGGGGCGCTCCCAGAAACCGACTACCTGAAGCGGCACGGGAAACAGGGCAAGAGGCCAAAGAATGGCCCGTTCAGCGCTGAGACTTTCATGAAGGGGCTGATGGGCCTGGAGTCGACGGGGCTGCAAGCGAGCCCGGGAAGGATTGAATCGGACGACGACGACAGCAGCGCCGGATCCGACGACGACGAGTCTTGCTACTCTGTCGAGGAGCCCATGTCGCCAGTCAAGTCAAGCATCAAGCTGATGCCGGCGGACGACGACGTGGCCTCTCAGGTGACGTCTCTGAGGGATGTTGAATCGATGGAGGAGCCGGATCAACAGCTAGCGGTGGAGCTGCCACGACTCTCCAAGCCGGAATCGCCGGAGCTGCCCCTGTCGCTACTCTTCCTGGACCCCGAGCCGCTGTCCCTGGACCTGTGCCTCACCGACGAGGACTTGATACAGGTTGCGCAGCTGCTGACGGACCAAGCCGCCACGGGGCTGCTGGACATTGTCAGCGGGCAGAACGGCATCGCCGTGCTGCCGGCCACGACACTCGACAGCTCGACGCTCACGGCGTGCTCGAGGAACGCGGTTCAGGTCTTGCGAGAGATCGTGCCGTCGTTTCTGAGGGGCGCGGCGGCGGTCAACCTCAAGGGCTTCCTGGACATTCCGGACGTGCCGCTCCTGGGGCAGCCGACGCGAGTCCAGCCGCGGCCGGTGCCTGGTAGGGATCACAACGCGGAGCCGCTGCGGCCCAGCAACCTCTACCAGATCCCCGGGCCTCACCTCGAGGTGCGCAGGTCGGAAATGAAGCTATCGGTGCTTCCGTCTGCCGTGCTATTCTGGGAGAGCCTCGGGCTGGCGCCGTCGTCGGGAGGAAAGGACGTGAGTGCCGTCTGCGTCTTCCCCGGCTGGACGGGCATGACGGACAATGTCAAGGCTTTTCTGGGCTGCCTCAAGAGCGTATACGAGATGCTGAAGCTGGGCTCGTTTGAGAGCCTCGCGTTGCCGGCTGGCTTGGAAGCCGGGGCGTTAGCGTACGAGGTCGATAGGATATCGACGTCCCCGGGGCCGGCCATGACCGGGCACGGGTCGGCGCTGGCCCAGAGCATGGACACGCTGCTGGGCGCCTTGTCGAGTTCCGAGGCGACGGCTTTCAACGTGGTCGTCTACTTCATCTACTGGCCCAGCACGCCGGCGACCATCATCGAGGCCTGTATCGCCTTTCAGCGACTATCCGAGTCGTACCGCAAGACGGGCGGGCAAAAGGACGTGGTGCTGCAGCTGGTATCGGCGAACCTGATATCGTCGCCGACGGCCGTGGTGGTGACGCCGGCACCGGAGCTGGTCAAGATCAGCATGGAGACGTACGACCGCGTCTCGGGCAACGTGATGCCGGCTCCGGCGATCCGGCTGGAGCAGCCGCTGCCGCGCATCATCGACTTCAAGCTGACGGTTTCGCCGTCGGCGTCGCTGATCCGCGAAAACTCCTGCATCCACATCGCCTACGCCCAGAGCGTCGACGACCGCTGGATCACGGCCGCCTGGACCGACGACCGCGGAAACCAGCAGGAGACGGCGTCGTACTGTCTGGGCCGCAGGGGGAGACCGGCTTCCCGATCGATGAACGAGGTGGCGCACGACATGTGGGAGCTGACGCTCGAGCTCATCTCCGTCTGGAAGGTCCACTGGCGCGTCGTCATCACCAAGTGCTCGCCCATGGACCAGCACGAGATTGACTTTTGGGCCGAGCTGGCGAGGACGGAGATGAAGGCTTCGGTGACCATGGTGCTGATGACGGTCGACACGAACCCATCGCTCCAGCTCCTCCCGCCGCCCGTCAAGCTGCCGTACACGACGCCGGTATCGACGCCCCCAGCAGCGGCGACGGCGACCGTCTCCCCGGAGCAGACGACGGACACGACCGAGACCGAGTCCGAAGCCGTCCTCTCGGACGTGACGGACCAAACATGGGGCGCCGTCGTCGGCCACCGACTCAACGTATCGCTCAGCGTCGTCGACGTCCACGCCGCCCTAGCGAGCGGCTACCTCATCAAGCGAACGGGAAGCCGACTGGAGGACGCGCCCGTCCTGATGGAGGTCAACCTCGTCCACACCGACGCCAGCCCTCGCGCCTACGAGCCGCTGCTGAGGGAGATGCTCAGCTACTTTCGCGGCCTGGGCACGCTCGCTCGTGCCAGGGGCGTCGTCCAGCGAGAGACGGATGTCAGGCCGTGGCATATCGCAGCGGCTGAGAAGGGTGTCAGGGCTCTGTATCTCCTCATGTGATGGGGGAGGTTTCTCCCCCCCCCCCCCCCCNNGGGGGGGGGGGGGGGGCTTTTATTTTTTTTTTTTTCAGGGGCGCTGCGTTGTGGGGGGACTTTTTTTTTTCCCGGATTTCTCGGAAAAAAGGGGGGGGGGTTTTCCCCCCCCCCCCCCCCCCTTTTTTTTTTTCTTCTTTTTTTTTTCTTTCTTCTTCTTCTTCCTCTTCCGCCTTTGGAGGGAGGGGATAGTAAAGAATGGCGTTTTTTATCTTGACTCTGAGGGGTTCTTTTGGCGGAGGTGGGAGAAGGGGGGCGTTTCGTTCTTTTCTTTTCTTTTCTTTTCTTTTCTTTTTGTTTTTGAAAGAAGAGAGAAGAACAGAGACTGTTGAGGAGGCGTAGGAGGCTTCGTCCTGTCTTGGGAAGCTTCGTCTATACATCTACACATCTATATCTGGTACTGACTTTTCAACACGAATTAGAGCAGGCAACAAGGAGTAGCATCACGATGAGCGAGTTCCAAGTTTCCATCCGGTCGCAAAACTGATTGTTGCATAACCTACCCTTTCCTTGGCTTTAAAAGAAAACATGCCCCCCAACATGAACAAACTCGACAAGATGGTCAAGGCCTTGTCTTCACACGAACCATGTTAAGCCCGTCATGGTCTAGGTAGGTAGATAGCCAGGTTCAAGGTGATGGATTCAGATCAAAGTCGTCCATCTTCCTCTCCCTCCCTTCCTCCCTCCTTGCTTACTGACCTTACCTACCTACCTACTCAAACACGGCGCGCCCCCCCCGTCTCTGACCCCCGTGAACAATGCATCTTGATCGGCCTCCACCTCCAGTTCAGGCGGTCTTTGCGTTCGTACTCCTGACAGGGCATCGCACCGCTATACACATGCATGCTGAGCCCGCTGAAATCGATGCCCGACTCCAACAGGCTGATGCGGCGGAAGCCGTCGACGCCGACCTCGGCACACCATCCCGGGGGCTCTGCGATGCTTCTGGGGTCGCGCGCGTCGACCTCGTCCAGCATGCCCGTCTCGACCACGACACCGCGCAGGCCACAGTAGAATGCGTCGGATAGGTCCGAGGCCTTGGCCAGCGACGACACGCGGTCGTGCCGGTCGGTGCCCAGGAGGATGCTGCCGTCGGCGCGCCACCTCTGCTGCCTGGCCTGGTCGTGCCAGAGGCAGACGATGCCTTTGGCCGGTTCGCACTGGCTGGCGGAGGGGGGCCGCCACTCGGGATAGGGAGGATCCCTGACATGGGCCCAGGCCGCGGGTAGCATCGGTTCGGGTAGCGTGTTGCTGCAAGCCATGGCCGCGGTTTGATGGTAGGGTTTCGGGTGGCGGAAGTCGAAAAGCCGCAATATCGCTTCTGCGTTGCCGCCGGCCACGAACCGTTGCATGCCGTAGACGAGCAGCGAGCTGCCTGCATCGTAGGGCTGCTCATGGTCACGATACATGGCGTCGTGGGCCGACGGCGTCCGCAGGTCCACAAGCCTATTCCGCTCGTCAGCTTAGATGCTGTTGTAGCGACAGAGGGGAGAGGGGGAGAAACCTGTAGGTACCGTCGCCCCAGGCACTGAGCAGCAAGCTCTCGTGGGCCCGGCCTCCGACCGACTCCAGAGCCCTCACCGTCTGCGGCTCCGACGAGCTCGCGTGGCTGAGATTGGAGTCGAACATGTCGAGGCCCGTGGGCCGCAGCTTGCCCAAACGGAGAGGCATGGAGCTGCCGCTGACGGCGCAGGCCAAGTCGTCGGCGCCCGTGAATTTGGCACAGCAGACGAAGGGTCTGTCGCCCTCTTGGTCGACGCCGGCGGCGTCGTAACATGCTATGGGCTTCAGCTTGGCCTCGTAAGCGGACTCATGGCAGTCGATTTGGACGTCTTCTAGGCTGTGCAGCGTCAAAAAGGAGTCCCTACAGCTGGCGACGACGCGTGCCGCCGGATGGCACTCAGTCCACGTAATAGCCTGCCGGCCCGGAGAGGTCGGAAAGGAATGAGAATGCCCAGCGGGGGGGAGTAGCTCGCTTAGGGGTCGGCCGACGGCGTCGCCCATTTGGGCGGAAAGAAGTCGGACGGAGCCGTCGGCCCTGCCGACGATGATCTCCGGACGCATGTTCCTCTCTATGAGCGAGAGGGCGGTGATGTCGCCGGTTCCGGGCAAGTAGCCGGAGTCGCGGCCGGCGAGCCTCACCCACTCATCCTCGTGACTGCCACCGCCATGGCGCAAGCGGAGGAGCAGATTCTCACCGGCGGCGCAAGCCAGTATCTCCGAGTACGGCGGAGAGGCGGGAGCCGTCAGAGCGGAGACGAGGACCTCAAAGTTGACCGACTGCTCTCCCCATCTGCGACGATGAGGACGCGGTATGTGCTCCCGCTCCCGAAACGAGGTGAAGACGAAGGACCGCTTCTCCCAGCAGCGATCCAGGTACGTCATTCGGTCGACGACGGTCCTCCACGGATGCGTCCGAGCATCGACCGAGGGCACCTTGAGCGACAGAAAGCGTGTCCGGGCAAAGCTCTCCCAGCCGCGACTGCACATGAGGCTGTGCGTGCACCTCGAGGCCTGGCTGAAACGTGAAACATCGCGGGCCGTGTCCAGGTAGTCGACAATGTCGAGAAGGAGGTGGTCCGGGAGGCTCGTCAGGCCCGTCTGCTCACCCCCGGGCATTGCTGCCAAGGGAAAAAAGCCTTTCAATCGACGTGATGCGAAGTCGCAAGTGGGCTGACTAACCGACGAAGCTTTGAATTACATAAGCAAAAAACATATGGCTGTCATCTTTTTTTTTTGGCGAGCCAACAGAGACCGATCCTGAATCAACATGGCGCCGCTTGACAAGCCCTACTGCTCGACAGCCAACTGCCATCACCGGCGCTGTGGCAATAGATTTCTGACTCCAGGTCGAACGCTCCGGTCATGGAGACCAAGGGAAAGCGCCACGGGCTGACACTTGCTTCATATCGTCTGTAGGGGGAGGGGGGGGGGAAGAAAGGAAATCTCTAGATGCTTCTCTAACCAACAACGTGTCAGATATACACTCCCGTCTAACCGCCTCTACAGCTTGGGCCCAGGCTGTACCAGCGCCAATCTTTCCCGCAGCGCCTCTTCTGCCTCGGCCTCGATGCGCTTGACGAGTTCGTCGCAGGTGGGGATATCGTGAATAAGGCCGATGACCTGTCCGGCAGTCCAGACCTGCCATGGCAAAGTGGTGTAAGCAATAAAAAAAAGAAGACAAGACAAAAGAGAGTCGAGACTCACGCCGTGATCTGCATCGCCATTGACAAACACCTCTTTCCCGCGCTTGCCGCTGACGAGAGGAGCGACCTCGGCAAACTCGCCCTTCTGACTCTCGCGCTCGATGCGCAACGCCTCGACCGCAACGCTGTTCTTGTACAGGCGCGACGTGTTGCGCCAGCGCCGCAGTAGGAGAATGGTGTCCGTCTCGCTAGCCGCCACAATTTGCTCCTTGATGCGGTTATGAACAGGCGCCTCGATGGTGCACATGAAGCGCGTGCCCATATTGATGCCGCAAGCACCCAGGCACAAGGCCGCCGCCAGCCCCCATCCATCAGCGAAGCCGCCGGATGCGATGAAGGGTACGCCACCGAGAGACTGGCGAGCGCGACTCAGCAGGATAAAGTTGGTGATGTCGCTCTCGCCCACGTGGCCAGCGCACTCGAAGCCGTCGATGCTGAGAAAGTCGACGCCCAGCTTCACAGCGCTCTGCGCATGGCGGATCGTAGTGCACTTGTGCAGCACCGTCACGTCCGCGCGCTTCAGCTGCGCGATGATGGACCCCGGCGAGTTGCCCGCCGTCTCCACAATCCCGATGCCCTCGTCTATGACGGCCTGAGCGTAAGACCCGTAGTCCGGCGGCACCATGGACGGCAGCAGCGTCATATTGACGGCGAAAGGGTTGCTCGTCAGCGAGCGGCACCGCCGGATCTCGTCGCGCAGTGCCGCGGGAGAGGGGAAGATGAGGGCCGTGATGATGCCCAGCCCGCCCGCGTTGGACACGGCTGCCGCCAGATCGGCCGTTCCCACGTGCATCATGCCGCCCTGCACCACGGGCACGCGGATACCCAGCCGCCGCGTCAGCTCCGTCGTAATCGCCATGGCCACGGTCTGGCGGCTTCGACCGCGTAAGGAATCGGCGACGATGAAGGAGCGAGAGGGGGTCCGGGTCCGACCAGGATCCGAGAGATTTCAACGGCGGCGGGGAGAGACGGAGGAGGGGGAGACCGGCTTATTATTGTTGGCAGCGCAGAGAAACATGCCGTCTGTCCAGCACAGCCAGCCGCTTATAGCAATAGCAGCCGAGGTTGTGAGGTGTCACGTGTGCTTCGTGTTTCTATCACGTGGACTCCCTCACGAGGACTCCCTCACGAGGGGAATGATGCCTAAGCCCGGCAAGGAAGAGGGACTGGGCCGAGGCCCGAGGGTCTCGCCAATGACAACATATGGTTGAATTATGCCACTTCATCCGGTGTCAAAGTCCTTCCGCTAAAACCTTTCAGTGGCCCGCTTCTGTCGAGCGAGTTGAGATGCATGTCGCCGCCTCGGACTCATATTGCTCCGTCACCAAAACCTTCAAAGCTCCACCTCCACCCACAACCGTTGTATACCCACCTACGGCGGATTATAGACAAGGCTGAAGGTTGACGGCAACGCGGGGAAGCGGGGAAAAGGAAAGGGCGCCGCTCAGCCCATGCTGGCCTCTGGCAGCAACCTCCCCATAGAGCCCCCCTTGGTCGGCCTATCTATCAGATCAGCGTACCCGTCCAGGCTGGCCCCAATGACCCTGACCAGGTCAAACGTGTGCGTCGCCTTGAACATCTCCGCCCAGAGCCGCACGACGGCGCTCGCCAGCTGCCGCAGCTTGGCCCCGTCGCTCATTGCCCTCTCCACCTGCAATGACGGGTCAATGGGCACCGCAAACTCCGTCTCGTCTAGCATCCCCCGCACCAGGCCCAGTAACCTCTTCTCCTCGGCGGACACCGATCCCGTCATGCCCGACAGTGCCAGAAGCCAGGTGGCCAGCAAGACGGCGCACTCCAAGTCGCACACTGCCGCCCGTCGGCCCCAGTCAGCGTGCGTCTTTCGCTCATCAGCGTGCGTCTCCAAATCGACTCACGCGAACTCTGCATGCCCCACTCCGTCGGCTTGGCCCTCGCCATGTAGTTGACGCCGGCGTTGACCAGCATTGACAAGGCGTGCACCGCGTGGTTGACGGCCCGGAGCAGCTGCGGGCCCCGTGGGGGCGACGACGTGGTGCTCAGCGCCGTCGCCATGAGCATCGAGTCTCTCGTCTCCAGCGCTCTGCCGGGAGCCACGTCGGCGTATAACCGCAGGTAGACGAGCCGCAGCAGGGCATTGGCGTTGGCACCCAGCGAGCCGGCGGCGGCCTCGGCGCCCCGTGTCTGGCGGTGGTCGTCGAAGCTCGCCTGCCACAGTCGCATCGCGTTCATCACCGCCCCCACTTCCTCTGGCTTCAGCATCCGTCGAGTCCCGTACGGCAGCCCGGCAGCCGGTGATGTCGTCTGTTTGAGGAGATAGACGTGCTGCATCAGGGCGTGGACCAGGACGTACAGTCCAAACGACGACAAGTGTTGGGGGAGCCCCCCTCCAACCCAGCCGAGGAGCCGCGAGACGGCTTCGTACGTCGTCATGTCGGCCGCTGGCGTTGATTGGCGGAGCTCTTGCCACTGCCAGCTCGAGTCGGCACGCCACAGCCGGGCGCGCAGGGGCAGGCATAGGTTGAGCTCCGACGTCATGAGCACCGGGGGTGAGTCGTACGCCACGCTGCAGAGATTGAACAGGCAGTAGGCCGCAAGCTTGGTCCGGTTGGCGCCTTCGAGCCTCACCCAGGAATCCCAGTCGGACAGCATCGTCTGACTCGTCTCGACGCTGAGGCCTTCCTCGCGGATCAGCATGGCCAGAGTGCCCTGCAGGGACAAGGCGTCGCGGAGAATGGTCTTGGCCCCCCATAGGCCGACGGCAAAGAGGAGGAGCGCTGCTTGGATCGTCTCCAACCGCGCTTGGGGCGTGTTGGGGGAGCTGGCACGGGGCGACCGTCATCAGCGGCTCGCCTTTGTCGGGACAGAATGACAAAAAAGACAAACAGGGGGAGAGCTCACTAAGGCTCACGATGCGTGTCCTGCGTCGTCGGCCTCTCCGACTGCGCCGAGGCGAATGAATGGCGGTACGTAGCGCTGGGCGAGGGCCGCGTCGAGTGCGGGCCGTAGGCTGCAGCCGTCGGCAGGAGGGCGTGGACGTCGGAGCTGTGCCGTCTCCGAATTTGCTCCATGGCAACGGCCTTGGCCGCGTACCAGAGCGCGTGTCCTCGATTGCTCTCGAACCGGCACTGAGCGCCGAGAGCCAGGACGGCGAGCAGCAGCTCAGGGGCAAGCTCGGCCGGCGCGAGCGTCGGCAGATGCAGTAGGGGAAGCTGCTCGTGGAAGCCGATGACGTAGCCGTGGAGGAACCTCGTGAGGGTCTGGCGAGAGGGAAAGACGAAGTCGCTCGGCAGGACGGCCGAGTACTCGTCGATTCGGTTTTTGATGGCGGCGTGGTCGGGGGCGGAGACGCGGTACTGGCTGTCTCCGGTCTCGCAAGATTCCGGGTCGAGTGAGGCAAGAGGTAAGGGGAGTGAGGAACCCTCGGGCGGGCGAGACCAGGCGGCCGTCTGATGATCCTGATGGAGCTGGGGCGGCGCGAGATACGGCGTGGCGGTGAAGTCGCCCAAGAAGGCGTTGCCGATGTCGTATACGTGGAGCGGCGGGAAGAGCGGCGGTCCTTGATCGTCACGCGGTCTTTCCATATAGACCGCCATGGGCTCCCCAAGTGCGGCGTCCGATAGGAGGTCGAGGTTGCAGGCGCCCGACCTGGGGGTACCACGAGCAATGGACGTTGGGCCGGCACCTGGGTTAGGAGGGCCAAGATGGTAAAGTGTTTGATCCTGAGGCTGTCGTTGCGGTTCCGGTTGTTGGGGTGGTAGAGAATGGTGTGGTTGGTGTTGATGTTGTTGTTCATACCGCTGCCGAGGCGTATCTAAAGATTGCTGCGGAGGCGGCCACGAGGGGGCAGATGGCAGCGGCGGCAGCAGTTGAGGCGGAGCAGTGGATGAGCTAGGTCGGTCGTCGGACTGAGAAGACGCACAGGCGGCCGAAGACCTCCTTCGCCGGCTGCTCTCCTTGCTGGCCCCCTCATTGAGATGAACTAGCTTCTCGTGCCGATTAAGCAGATCCCTGACGTCCATGTAAGTACGTCGCTTCCCGAAGGTAGACAGATAATCGAGAGGCGGCGGCAATAGAGACACAAGCGAGGCTCGATCCGTGAGAAAATGCAGAAGACGGGAGGGATAGAGCAGGGCGCAGAGCCATGGGACGCACCACTGGACGGAAGCAGGCGTGTAAGTCGGGGGTGAGGGAGGGGAAGAGAATGGGGACAATGAAAGCGACTTCGGAAAGAGCCAGGGACCGACTGGCTACTCACCGGCGGGCAAAAAGCTTGCCACAACCTTCCCAGATGCAGGGGAAGGGCTTTTCCTTGGTGTGAGTCCTCTCATGTCTTTGGACGTGCTCGACGCGTCTGGGACAAGGGGGGTGAGCCGGACGACGGCGGCGGTGGGGTGGAGAGGGGGGCGGCGGCGGCGACGGTGGGGAGGGGCCCGGCAACTGACCTGAAGCGCTTGGGACAGAATCTGCAGGGCAAATTCTTGGGGTTCTGGTCGCGGCGCCGGGGGGATTCGGTCCGGGGCTCGCTCTCGGGGGCGTGGTGGATGGGGAGCATGTCGAGCAGTAACACCGGGATTGGGGCTTGCGGGGGGGGGAAGGGGGAGGGGGTGTATCACCGGGGCCGGTGATGGCCGCCCACAGACTACAGAGCCGGCGAGATGATGGTTCAAGCAGCGAGGCCCATGGAAAGCAGCTGTTGGAGCGTGTTAGAGAGCGCGGGGTCCAAAGGTTGAGTGCATCTGCGAAGCAACGGGGCAGGAAAGCGGAGAAGCCGTTGCGACGGCGACGAGAATGAGGAGACGCCGTAATTTGGAGGAAGAGGAGAAGTGCGCGCGGTTTCCTGTCGAGTCACAGGGGTTGGATTGGGTTGGAGGCGGCCCTAAGAGGGGGTGAGAAAGCTGCTGCTGCTTGTCGCTGCGAGGGAGGTGGGACAGCAGCAGCAGCAGTAGCAGCAGCAGGCCAGCAGCCAGCTTCGTCAACCGGGCCAAGTACTCGATCCGCCGGGCGACACATTCGATCCGGCGGCCGTAGTAGGGAGGAAGAAGGTTACTGGGTTAGACGTCAATACTATGCCCTCAGTTTACCTGAGATGGATAGGTAGGTAGGTAGGTAGGTACCTAGGTAGGAAGAAAGGTAGTAGGGCACAGAGGAGTGAAAAAGGGCGAAGCCACGTGAGCGAGCGGCGATGAAGGCGAAAAGGGAAAGAGAGGTGGTACAATTGGCATCGCCAGAGGCAGGAAGAAAGGATGACGAAATGAAGAAGGTTCGACGTGAAATTGGAGAAAACGGCAGGTAAGAGAAAAAAAAAGGGAGACAGCAAGGTGAGGAAAAAAGAAAGAAAACGAAACACCTTTACTGACGACGTGAGAAGACCGCAAAAGGCCGCGACGGAGAGGTCGAGGGGGGGCTAGGGGACGAATATGAACAATGACCACACCATCATCGAGCAGCCTCCCACCGACCGACAACAACGACGACGAGGCAAAGCATTGGGGGTGAAGGCTGGTGACGGCGATTGCATCTCCCTCGTCTCGGTCTACGGCAGACGATGTCGACCAAGGACGGCAATGACGATCTCTCCAAATCCTCCACAACTCGTTGCAGCTTGCTTCCCCGGGGTCGGCGCTGCAACTCCACCACATGGTTTCCCCCGCTTCGACACCCCCTTCACCATGGCCAAATTTTTTTTCCTTTTTCTTTTTCTTTTTTTTTATCTGTTGTCCCACCGCCCCTCTCTGCTTGACTGGCGCTTGGAGCTCATTGGAGTTCACCCCCCTCCTCCTATGCGTGGTCGTTACGCGGCATAGACTCGGCCCCGACCTCGGCCCGGCCCATAGTCGACGCCTGGCCGAACGGACCTACCAACTTACCAATCCAAGGCCGCAGATACATACAAGGCTGCGGATGGCGGAGAATACGAGGAGTCGTATCATCCTCCATCCTCCATCCTCCATCCTCCCTGTCCTTATCTCTCGACGATGCCTCGTGAAGGCGCGGCTCCGTCGCATCCAGCCAGCCCCCCCTACCTCATATTCACATACATACATACTACATACAAACACCACATCCTCCTCGCCGACTTACTCGGTGGGCACTCACTCCCTGCGAACCCGGCTGACCAGCTGAACTCGTCCGTCCGTCAGCCCAGCTTGTCCACCACTCGTCAGCTATCCAGACGGAGACCATCACGCTCCTCTACCTCTGGCAGTTTCTCTTTTCGGCCAAGGCTCGAGCAAGCGCCCCTCTCTGCGATGCATCGAGTGTTGCCCTGTTCGAGTGTGGCTGTCCGTCCATCCCTCGTCGCCGCCATCCAACTTCTCACATGGTCGTCGCCTTACCTGTGCGTTGAGTTCAACCTGCCGGATTTGACGAGCGTGCCTCATCCAAGCCTGGCCCTAGACCCGCGATTCGCCTCGAGCCAGGCCAGTCGTTCGCCAGCGGCTTTCGATAGCGATCCCGCCATCTCCGGGCAACCCAGGGACCTTCTCTCTTCGGTCCCCCCCCTTTTACTCTCTCTCTGGCGAGACAGCGGACTCCCTCACGCACGCCAAAGGAGATAAGAGACTGCCTCGAGTAGGGCAAGGGGGTGGCGGTTGACGCTTGGCCCTCTCTCGTATCTGTCCGATCCATCAGCTGTCACTCGCCAATGCCTACGTGTCTGACCTACAGCATATACGGGGAGCCGCCCATTTGGAGTCCATGAATGGCTTGCCCCCTTTTTGAGGCCGGCCCACGGCCCCCGTTTGGTCGGCACCTTCCAGACTGAGTAAGTGATACGGGCCACCGGCGAGGCTCCCGTATCTGCCCGTCACCCGTCGTCACACATACCGGGCCCGAGGCACGCAAGCCTTCATCGGTGCCGCGAGGCGGCCAGCGGATGCGAGGGCCAGGGTGTCATCCATTACACTATCTGGAGGCTGCCTGGACGTCGGTCTCTACAGTGACGGTCAACAGCACAATCCCCGCCCCTTGTCCGTCGGCGCCCAAGTGTCGGTCATCTACTTCTCATAAGTAACGACGAGTGGTCATTAGCCTTGCAGCGAGAAGCCGACGTCACCACTCTCGCCGCCCATTCTGATGAGTCGCTCACGCATGGCTACGGCGCGCTGCCTATCACCGTCCTTGAGCCCGGAGAGGTCGAGCTGGTCGACCCAGGCGCCGACGCCGTGCTGCAACACGTTCCTAGCACGCAGGTTGCTGCCGTCAACGTGACCGACGGAGCCGTGCAGGGTAACGCGGTCCCTGGTGCTGTCGTAGACGCCTCGATGCAGGATGTTGTTGTCGTAGAAGACGATGTCGCCCGGCTCGAGACGCACCGTCAGCTGGCCGGGCAAAAACTTCTCCAGGGGATCGGCCCGACGCTCCGTCTCGGTGCGGGCCCGGCGGTGCGAGCCCGGCACGACGACGAGCGACTCGTCAGGCCACAGCGCAAAGTTGTACTGAGCGTGAAAGGCTGGGCGGGACAGACGGGCCATCTCCTCGTCGGCCGAGGCGTGGGCGGGGATATCGTCGCGGTGCCAGCGCAGCTCAAAGTCGCTGTCCGGACGGACGAGCATGTTGAGCAGCTCCATGACGAGGTGGTCGTCTCGACAGCGCAGCAGCTGGCGCACAATGGACAGCACCTCGTCGGAAAAGTACAGCTCGGCGAAGAGGCCGCTTCCGGGCAGGGCGGGGCTCATGAGGTGCTGCACGCCCCAGATGCCCTTGTCGGCGGCGTTGGCATCCCACGGCGGGAACTGTTTGCCGACGGTGCGGATGTGCGGCCACTGACCGGCGCGGGCGAGGGCTTCGACTCGTCGGCTGGCCTCGCGTAGCGCTTCGAGTCGCTCGGGGCCGACGATGGCGGGCACGACGACGAAGCCATGGCGCTCGAGGGCGGCGCGACGGGCGACGGCGTCCGGGCCTTGGGTTTCTGTAGGTGCGGACATGTCGAGTTGTGGCTACCTGGTATTTGTTATACAGAAGAGAAATGGCCTATGATTGATACGTCCTTTGGACGACGTTGCTGCAAGTGTCGTGATGCTGTAGTCGGCCAGTCGACGATGCTTTTTTTTTATTTTTTTATTCCCCTTGCCTTTCCCCTTCCCCCCCTTTTCCAACCGCCCCCCCCCCCC
>LAZP02000118.1:0-41839 GCA_001272575.2 Ophiocordyceps unilateralis | reverse complement strand
CCCCCCCCCCCCTTCCTCCCCCACCGTGGATGTGAAACTGGGCGCAGCAAAGAAAGGGGGGAAAAAAAAAAAAACGCCTTGAGGGTTGTTGAGGGACCGCTCGAGCACTGCCGTGTACGTACAGAGATTTCTAACCGGGGGGGAATGACCGCTATGGAGAAGGCGTGGTCCGAGAGCCCGAGTGGTCGGTCCTGGAGACCCACGCCGGCTCCGGCCGGGGTGGAGACGCTGCGGTGGCGGGGCCCTAGCCTTTACCGGTCCGACGACGACGGTTGCTGGCTGGCGACGGTGTGGCATTCTTCCATCGTCGGTCACATCTTGCCCACCTTGGTAAGGCTTACCGTTAGAAGTCGTAGTTTTTCCCTACAGAGTATTCGTCAGCCAATCACTACTACTACAACATGTGAACCCCAAAGCTGCCGATCCTATCACATATCAAAGCTCACCTCACCTCACCTCCTGTCCTCTTCAATTCCCCTCTGCCACTCTTCCTGCCCGCCCCCATCATGTCGCCCGATCCGCCATCGCGCATCCGCTCCATCCTCAATCATCTCGTCCCGCCACCGCCACCGCCACCGCCTCCACCTCCACCTCCACCTCCACCTCATCTGCATCACCTATCGCCCACCTTCTTCCTCGAGCGCGCTGCCGCCATCGAGCCCAATGCCGAGGCCGTCTACCACACCACCGCCGCCGGCGCCGTCGTCCGTCGTTCGTACCGCCAGTTGGCCGCCCGCGCCGTCGGCCTCGCCTACTACCTCCGCAAGCACCGTCTGAGCCGCGTCGGTATCCTGGCCCCTAATACGCCTGCCTTTCTCGAGGCCATTTACGGCATTGTGGCTGCCGGCGGTGTCATTGTCCCCGTCAATTATAGGCTAAAGGAGGATGATATTGCCTACATATTTGACCATGCCGATGTAGACTGCATCATCGTCGACGATGAATTTCGTCATCTTCTGGACTCGTACTCGGCCGGTCATCCTGCCGTACCCATCATGGTCGATCTAGTAAGCCCACTTTCCCTCCTCCTCCTCCTCCTCCATCCTCTGTCTCCGGTTGTGCGAGTGAGTGCTCAACGGCTAGGACACCGACGTCACCGATGGCCCCGACTGCGGACCCTACAATCGAGCCGTGTCCGAGGGTCAGGACCACGACAACGTCCTCGGAGGCCACGGTTGGGCCCATCTCCAGTCCACGGCCGACGACGAGAATGGCATGTTAGCCATCCCCTTCACCTCGGGCACCACCTCGCGGCCCAAAGGCGTCGTCTTCACCCACCGGGGCGTCTATCTCGCCGCCATGGCCGAGGTCGTCGAGACGGGCCTCAATATCGGCCGCTGTCGCTATCTGTGGACGCTCCCCATGTAAAACGCATCGACTGCGCTCTTTCAGTGGCTACACGCTGCTGACGAGGCTCGTATTAGGTTTCATGCTATGGGCTGGACCTTTCCCTGGGCCGTCGTCGCCGTCCGTGGCGTCAACGTCTGCCTACGAAAAATCGACTATCCCTTGATCTGGAAGCTTCTCAAGGAACAGGCCATCACCCACTTCAGCGCCGCGCCCACCGTCAACACCTTTCTCGTCGCCTGCGACTCCGCCCAAAGGCTGCCTCAGCCTGTGCAGGTCACCATCGCCGCCAGCCCGCCTAGTGCCCATCTATTGGAGCAAATGGTGCGCCGTCGCGCCCTTTGCATGGTCGGGAAAGCGTCACTGCTGACTGGCTCATTATAGACGAATCTGAACCTCATGCCCATCCACGTATATGGCATGACGGGTCAGTCTCGCCGTCTTCCTCTCGAGTAAAATCTCGCTGCTGACGCTCGGATGCATCGGCACAGAAACGCACGGCCCTATCACCAAATGCTACCACCTCCCTGAATGGGATAACCTGCCAACCGACGAGCGCTTCGCCAAGCTGGCGCGACAGGGTCACGGCTTCATCACGAGCCTCCCGATACGCGTGGTGCGGACAGACCAGCCCGACGGCGTCCTCGTCGACGTGGCCAAGGACGGCCGAGAGATGGGCGAGATCGTCTTCCTCGGTAACATCTGCGCCAAGGGCTACTACAAGGATCAAGAGGCCACCAGGCGACTGTTCGCCGGCGGATGCCTGCACTCGGGCGACCTGGCCGTGTGGCACCCGGACGGCAGCGTGCAGATCCTAGACCGGGCCAAGGACATCATCATCTCGGGCGGCGAAAACATCTCGTCGGTAGCGCTCGAGGGCCTACTGGTCAAGCACCCGGATGTGGTCGAGGCCGGCGTCGTGGCCGTGCCCGATGAGCGCTGGGGGGAGCGGCCCAAGGCCTTTGTCACGCTGCGCCAGGGCGGGCGATTGGAAGGCGGCGATGTCGTCGCGTGGGCGAAGCGCCAGCCTGGCATCAGCGGCTTCATGGTGCCGAGAGAAGTCGTCGTTGTTGAAGAGCTGCCCAAGACGAGCACGGGAAAAATCAAGAAAAATGATCTGCGGGCATGGACAGACGGAGGCAAGGGTCATAAGGCGTGAGGGATCGATTTGGGAAAAAAGAGGAAGAACGATTTAATGACGATGATTGTTCGCGCCCGTCGGCTCTCGGCAAAACCAGTCGCCGCTAGGCCCGGCGCGAGGCTGGCTGCTCACCCCCACCGGCACTGACCCGAGGCTGCCGCCGCTGAGGTACCTATACTGGTAAACGCATTACACCACGGCATAGCGCCGTCCCATAAGGCATCCGCAGCGAGTAGTAGTACTTGGGTTGGCAGAAGATGGACTCCAAATCAGCAGTGCCAAATCTTTGTTTTATCACTGTACTTTAGAGCAAAACCCTCACCGTTTTCGCTAAAGGCCGGTTCGTCAACGGCCTGCAGCCGCACTGTATCTCCATTCGTCAGGCCCCGTCATCGGCCTGGGAAGAGGCTGATATGCTGCTTTTGCTCCTCTCCTATCGCCTCTTCATTCCAGCCATTCCCGAGCGACAAACGAAGCCGGCTACGAAGACACCGAGTCCCAATTCACCAGAAGCATCTGTCTCGAGGGCGTGCTCACCACTGGTCGCCCGTCTTCCGCCCCCCCTCCCGCTCGCTCAGTCTCCGACGTGGCCCCTCTCTCTCTCAGCCTCTGCATTGCTGGGCAAAGCGTCGACACAGCGCAGCGCCGACGACCGGTCATGAGCTCTGAGCTGCGGCCCCTTCGAGGCGGATGCCAGTGCGGCCGCAACCGCTACATCATTACGGTGCCGCATGATGGCGTCAAGGAGGCCCAGGTGCTCTTTAACACGGAGCCGGCTCACCGTACGTCTCTCTTCCTCACCCTCCTTCCCTGTGCGACGGTAGCCGGCTAACTACGACGGCCGGCACGCGGAGGGGCGGGGGCCTGATTGATGGTCTTACAGAGGTGTCGCTGGCAACGCCGCTGGCGGCCTACATCCGCGTGCCGCTGTCGTGGTATCACAGCACCACCTTTGCCTTCTTTCCCGACGAGACGCACACGGCCATTCGCCGCGTCTATACGCACCCCAGCCAGCAGCACGCCAAGCGCCACTTCTGCGGCTTCTGCGGCACGCCCCTCTCGTACTGGTCCGAGAAACCGATGAGCGAGGCCGAGTACATCAACCTGACGCTGGGGAGCCTCATGGGCGAGGACCTGCGCGACCTCGAGGACATGGGGCTCATTCCCGACCAGAGCGATCACGACGAGGCACGAGCGCAGAGCCCCGCCGCCGTGACCCGCCCCTCCACCAGCACCACCTCTGCCCTGCGGGAGTCGTTGGGCGTGCCCTGGTTCGATTGTCTGGTAGACGGCACTCGTCTGGGCGGCATGCGGCGGAGCCAGGGCCTCGAGCGCTCCCGCGATGGCGCCGTTAGGGTCGAGTGGGAGATTGTCGAGTTTGGCGGCAGCAGCGACGTCGACATGGACGAGACGGAGCTGTCGCCTCCGGGCAAGCGGAAGATGGAGGAGCGGGACGCGTAGACGGCAGTGCCTTTTTTTTTCTTGGCTTTATTCAAAAGGAGGCGAGGCGCGCCTGGACCGAGAGCGGCGGCGGCGGCGGCGACGGCGACGGCGACGACGATGACATTGCATGAATTGTAAATTCACGTTGTGGAGGCTCTACCTTTCGGCAAGAGTGACAAGAGAGAGAGCACGTCTGTCTTGGTCTTTAAGATTCTCGTGTAGACGATGGACGTGAGCTGTAACTATTCGTACCTACATACACACGATTCGGATGCCTGCGTGCCATGGATGGCCAGAAGAAGTCGACGGCCCCGCACGGAGGTTTTTAAGTTGGTAGCCGGCTCTGGCTCCCGATTAGCCGTGGTGCGCGGCGCGGGATCGGACCGACGGGCCGGCGGAGCGACGAAGGCGGCGACAAGTTTCTCGTGTTTTTTTGTTTTCGAGCGCCATTAATTGGACAATTGCCGTCTTGTGTCATTACGTGTCTCCGTCCTTTGAAATCTCTCCGGCAAGCCAGAGCGGGGACAGTCAGTCAAGCTCAGCGCCTACATGCAGACATCCTCATCCGTGTGTATATAAGTAGTCGGTCGGTGTAAGGCATCTCGCTTAAAGAAGTGTATGTATATTCATTCGCTCTCCCGCACAGTCCAGCCCCATCACGAGCATTGGCAATCGCCATTTGCCTCACGCCCTGCCGTACCGTGCACGTGCAGCCCCCTCATCTGCTGTGATGGCGGAGACGGTGTTCAAAGACCCTCTGGCACTGTCTCTCCGACCATTCACCATTCGTCATATTCACATCGAAAAAAAATAATATCCTCTACCTACCTTTGGCACGCACATAGTTGACCTCTTCTACCATCATGGCAATCTCTCATCATCGGACGACAACCCTCGACACGCCTCGCCACTGCCCCTGGCCGACGTGCTCGAGGCCAGCGCGCCCCCGGAGGATAGATATAGGCTCGACAGGCGGGCTCTATCTCAGCCCTCTCAACCTCTGCGTCTGCTCCGCCAGCCACATGCCGTATTTCGCCCCTCTCCCCAAATACCGGCAAGACGGGAAGAGCTCCGTCTCCCCCACCGGGCGGCTACTGCAAGCTTGGCTAGAAAAACGAAGAAAATGTCCGTCTCGTGGCGGCGACAAGACGCCAACCGACCGCCAGACGACATCATGGCCCTGCCCGGCGACTTTGCCTGGGGCTTCGCTACGGCCGCCTACCAGATCGAGGGCGCCGTCGACCAGGACGGCCGCGGGCCCAGCATCTGGGATACCTTCTGTGAAGTGCCGGGCAATATCGCCGACAGCTCCTCAGGCCGGGTCGCTTGCGATTCATACAACCGAACAGCCGATGACATCGCCTTGCTTAAGTCGCTTGGCGCAACCGCCTATCGCTTCTCTCTCTCCTGGCCGCGCATTATCCCGCTAGGCGGTCGCGACGACCCGGTCAACCAGCCGGGCATCGACCACTACGTGAGCTTCGTCGACGCCCTGCTCGCCGCCGGCATTACGCCCTTTATCACCCTATCGCACTGGGATATCCCCCACGAGCTTGACCGGCGCTATGGCGGCTTGCTCGATCGCGTCCAGTTCCCCCTCGACTTTGAGCGCTATGCTCGCGTCGCCTTTACCGCCTTGTCGCGCGTCCGCCACTGGATCACTTTCAACGAGCCCTGGTGCTCCGCCGTCCTCGGTTATGGGGTCGGCAACTTCGCCCCGGGCCGTAGCTCGGACCGTGCCGGCGACAGCACTACCGAGCCTTGGATCGCCGGCCATACCATTCTCCTCGCCCATGGCCGCGCCGCCCGTGCCTACCATGGCGACTTCGCCGCCCGTGATGGCGGCGAGATCGGCATCGTCCTTAACGGCGACGCCGTCTTTCCCTGGGACATAGCCGACGAAGCCGACGCAGCCGCCTGCCAGCGCAAACTCGAGTTCACCATCGGCTGGTTCGCCGACCCCATCTTCCTCGGCGACTACCCGGCGTCGATGCGCGCCCAGCTCGGCGACCGCCTGCCCGTCTTCACCCCTGACGAGGCCGCCCTCGTCCGCGGCTCCTGCGACTTTTACGGCATGAACCACTACACGGCCAACTACGTCCGCCACCGCGCCTGTGACCCGGACCCGCGCGACTACACCGGCAACGTCGACCTGCTCTTTCACAACAAGCGCGGCGACTGCATCGGCCCGGAGACGCAGTCGTCGTGGCTGCGGCCCTGCGCTCCGGCCTTTCGCCATCTGCTGGTCTGGATAAGCCGTCGCTACGGCCGGCCCAAGATCTACGTGACCGAGAACGGCACCAGCATCAAGGACGAGAGCGATCTGACGCGCCAACAGGCCCTCGACGACGAGTTTCGGGTCCGCTACTTCGACGACTACGTCCACGCCATGGTCCAGGCTGTCACTATCGACGGCGTCGACGTCCGCGGCTATTTTGCGTGGTCCCTCTTGGACAACTTTGAGTGGGCCGACGGGTACAGGACTCGCTTTGGCGTCTGCTTCGTCGACTATGACGATGGCCAGAAGCGGTATCCCAAGAAGAGCGCCAGATCCCTCAAGCCGCTGTTTGACGGGCTGATTAAGAAGGATTAAGGGGTTGTTGTTTTTTTGTTGCTACTGTTGTCCTTTTTTATTCCTTTGTTTCTTAATTGCTTGTGCTGAACCAAGCCTAAAGAGGAGGTGAAAGGGAGATGCATAGGACTAATGCCAAACTGGAGAGGTCACGTCCAGTTTAGCCGGGGAGTAGTAGAGCCATTGTTCATGTACGATTCGCTCTTTTGCTCCCGGGCACGACACGGTAGAACAGACAGACGTGACGCCGGCTGTCTAGCCGATTTTGACTCTGGGAGCAAAGCTATGGCAACCATTGCCAACGCAGTGCCATCTTATTAAAGCTTCTGTATGTATGCGGAAAGGGTCGGGCAGTGGGCACGGTTGGGAACGCCCGAACAGCGATTCTGGCATGGGACGGTCCTGCGCCCTTGGACGGACACAGTGAGGATGTGAGGCTTCATTCTTGCCCAGTTGATGCCTTCCCCGGGATTTCATGTGCCTCTCTGCCAGCTCATCGATTCTCGCCCCACGTGTCCTCCACCGTAGCATGACATCTTAGGGTGCCTGAGCAGGGCAGAGCGGGCGGTAGATCAAGAATGCGGAAGAGTTCGATTAAAGGTAGGTAAAGTGGTATATGAACATGAAGAATCTTATCTTCCTCTTTCCAGGCATATAATGGGTATGGAGGTAGATATATGGACTCGAGTGACATGGCCGACGGCGAGTTTATGGTAAGGAGGAGCGCGACTCGCCGGCGGCGACGCTGCTGGGTGCCGGCGCTATTTCAGGGTCCGCTATTTGGATATCGAGCTGGGAGGAGGAGGAGAGAGCCGAAGGGTCAGCAGCATTCGGCGGCTAGAAAAGAAGAAAAAAAGAGCGAGAGCTCCTCACCGTCATGTAGGCCGTCTGCCGTAGCGAAATCATTTTGGGGGGCGTAACGCTCTCGTCAGCGGCGACGGTCTTCTCCATGTCGCGGTTCCAGCCATCAATCCAGCGCTCGAGGCGATCAAGACGCTTCTTGATGGCGGTGAAGCCGAAGTCGTCCCACAGCCAGCCGGTGACGACGCCGAGCAAGGCGTCGACGACGTTGCGAAAGCCATACGGGTTAAAGACGTCGACGAGTTCGAGGTTTAGCTTATCGATGACGCGACGAAATTCGTGCTCCGACAAGCCAGCCGGGTCGAGGATCTCGGGATACAGGTTCGACAGCGTCGGAGCCAGGTCCCCGTGCGGGAGCCAGTCGCGGCGGATGCGGATGATGCGCGTCGACACGTACTCGACCGAATCGGCGGGCACGTGCGGGTTGAGGTGCGGATAACATGGGTGTTGAGGGCCCCATTCGTCGACGCCGTTGTCGGGGACGAGGTCGTCGCCCATGATCGATGAGCCGGCGGACGACAGGAGCGTTCCGTCCCCACCGCCGCCGCCGAGGCCGGACGTCGACAGCATCGACGATGGACGCGCCATGTCTACCGGCGGCGGTGGCCGCTGCTGCAGCTGCTGCTGCTGCTGCTGCTGCTCCAGGTCGCGGGACGAGGAGCGTCGCCCGTCGGGCGTCATGCTTTGACTTTCGCTTAAGGGGACTTCGAGGGGTAGTGGGCGAGAGGGAGAGAGGGGAGAGGGGGAGACGGAGAGAGAGGAGTCGAGGAGGCCGTTGGACGGAGGCGTCGGTTCCCTCTCTGTGTCCCTCGCTGCGGACTTCTAGGTGGGCCGGAGGACCGAAACGACGCAACTACCCGGATGAAGATGGCTGGTCCGACAGGTCGGTCATTACGCCTCGCTTCATTGACATGCGTAGACCGTCATCCCTTTTTCGTGCCAGGAGAGAAGAGGTCTGGGCGACGAGGAAGGTTATTGGCACTGAGCCATGCTGCTATTAGTACATCAGGTCTTCCTCGTACCATCACTGTGCATCTTGCCCCACCGTCCACGCATTATTAGGACGGTGAGCCCTTCCGGTGTACCTTGGAGTGACTAAGACGGGTCCAGCCTTGCCAGTCTCTGGACACCATCTTCGTTGGATCGGAGTCCTTTTCACTCTCTCTCTCTCCATCCCCCGTCTTTCTCTATGCTCTCCCTGCGAGGTACCTATGAGCTCCTACCTAGGTGCCTAGGTAAGTAGGTAGGTAGGCAGATACCGGCAGTGACGACGAAGCCTGTCTGCGGCGGCGGCAGTGACGGCAGCCAGGTCGCCGCCACGAGAGCCGCTAAGCCCCTTGTAATGCAGAAAGGCTAAAAGGCAAAGCCTGGAACGGCAACATCCAGGGTTCGTGCAGGGACAGGAGACCATCGGGGAGAAATGTTTTGGTGTCTCTGCTTGCTCCGGAGCAGGCCGAGCGTTTGCGATTAGATGGAACGGCCCTTGGAGGGCCTGCAATTGGTGGCGTGCGGATTCTGCACGAATACGGCTCCCAAACCGGCGTCTCGCATCACACACCGCTCAGCTCTAGCTAGCCTCGCCCTTTCGTCTCCAGTCGGGTCTCAGCCTCGCCACCAACCACACCGTTCGCTTCACCAAACCCCCATCTCCCCTCCCTCTTGCCCCCCCCTTCATTATGGCCGCTGCTGCCGCGCCGGACGAGCCTCCCGCTTCTTCTACTACCACTACTGCTACAGCCGTCGGCCCGTCCCGCCCAACGTCGAGCCCGCACGAGGCGCTGCGCCGTGTCGCCGCCGCCGACGATTCCATGGGCCTGCGGCAGCGACGGCGGCTGTCGCCCGAGTCGGATCTCGGCGGCCGGACGGCAACGAGGCGGAGCTCCGTCCTGTCTGACTTTAGCAGCGATGCCCGCGACGGCTTCTTTGCGAGGGGACCGATGCTCGAGCCGCCGCAGCCGGCCGAGGGGTCGACGGTCGCCTCTGCTTCTCTGGCCTTTGCGCTGCTGCCTGCTGTCGCGGGAGTCTTGTTCACGAATGGACATGCCGTCGTTACGGATATCATGCTACTTGCTCTCGCTGGCGTCTTTCTTCATTGGTCGGTGACGCAGCCGTGGTGCGTGGAAAGACTCTTCTCCGAATAGGGCCCGAGAATGTTGTCTAATATTTGTCCTTTTTCTTTTGCGCAGGGTCTGGTATCGTGCCGCTCAGCAGGTCCGCCTGCGACATGCCGGTGATGCCGACACGGCCATGGTTGAGGCAGATGGCGACCCCAACTCTCATGGTGACGTACTCGATGACGATGTCGATGTCAATGACCAGCCCGATGCGGGGCCCGACTCTCCGGACCGGCAGCCGACTACGACACGCCGGCAGGCCGCCGCCGCCGGGGCCGTGCGCGAGCTCTACCTTCACGAGATGCTGGCACTGCTCGCGTGTCTGGCGCTCCCGCTCGCGAGCGCCTATCTTCTGCACGCCATCCGAGCACAGCTCAGCCGGCCGTCGGAAGGCCTCGTGTCCAACTACAACCTTACCATCTTCCTTCTCGTGGCCGAGCTGCGCGTCTTCTCCCACATTCTGAAGCTGGTCCACGCCCGGACCCTTCACCTTCAGCGGGTGGCCAACGCGGACCAGCTGGCGCCCGGTCCGCGAGTCGCCCCCGTCGACGAGCTGGCGGCGCGCATCGCCGTGCTCGAGGCCTCCGCCCGCGGATCGGCCATGAACAATTCGAGCGCGCAACAAGCCAAGAACGACGCGGCGCTGACTCGCGACGTCCGCAATGCCATTCAACCCGAGCTCGACGCGCTGAACCGTGCCGTCAGACGGTACGAGAAAAAGGCTACGCTGTTGCAGATGCAGACCGAGGCTCGCTTCTCCGGCGTCGATGCCCGTCTCGAAGACGCCGTAGCGCTCGCCGCCGCTGCGGCAAAGCACAGCGCTCTGCCGCGCCGTCGCAGTAGCGCCGTCTCCATACTCGCCGCAGCCGTCTTATCCCCCTTTCGCCTCCTCCTGAGCCTAATCCTCTTGCCGCTCACGCTGGGCCGTTTCCTCTTCGCCCGCGCAAGGGGCCACCCCCGTCAGTATCCTTCTGCAACTCCGGCGCGGAGCGGCCGCGTCGGTGGTAGGGCGTCACCGCGGTATGACCGCGTCCCCACTCGGGTTACGAGGCGGTGATGTCAGAACGCGACGACGGGCCGCTCCGGGATGACAATTGACGATAGCTCCCCACGCTTGTTTCCTTTTTTTTTCTCTCTCCGTTCTTTCTTTTGTCCTTTATTTCCCTTCTTTTCCCTTCCACTGACACACAAAGCATGAGCTTCGAGGCGTGACAGGTTATGGCATGGAGCGTTTCTTCTTCTTCTTTCGTGGGCTCCTTTGGTAGCTTGTTTTCGGCAGCCCCGGACCAGGGAGCTGCTCGGCGACACGACAAGACAACTCCTCTTGTTGCTCGATGCGGTCGCTAGCCTGCAGCTGGCTCACGGGTATGACATGTGTATCGAGGATCGCCTACCTGGCTAGTATGTGCAAGGCGGCATGGAGTGGCACGGCGGACAGACCTCCGCGCTACCGTCTGCGTCTACACCGAGGACGATTGTACGAATACGGATCTCTACACACCGATGCCCAGTGCCTTTCGGCTGCTAGATCTAGTCGGTGAGGCAGTGCAACCCGCAGTCGGGGGAATAAAGAGGCGGGGGGGGGGAAAAAGGAAACATGGTATACATAAAAATGATTCGCATCGGGTTTGAGTCGGACCCTGTTCGTACGAGACAAAAATTGGAAAAAAAAAAAAAAAAGCCAACCTTCGCCGTTGGTTCTCGACTCAGGCCCGCCAGTCGGACCCAGTTCCCGGCATTGGCGCATCCGTATCTTGCCATGTACAAACATCCGCAGTCGAAAGCCAAGTTTGCTTTGCTGGCCCTGCATTGCAGGCGGTGGGATGGCTTAGTAGCCGGACGCGAGGAGGATCGGCGCGGCCACCGTCCCCCCCCCCCCGTTCCCCCCCCCCCCCCTCACCACCAACGATGACGAAGGTGATGCAAGGGTAGTAGCTTGTATGTACGAAAGCCGGTCTAGGCAGCGTAGGATTTGTAAGTGATACTTGAGTCTTGGAATGAAATACAGCTAAGCCGGACGCCGGCGCCGCGGGGTCGGACAGTCGTCGACGGGTGCGTCCGGCATGCGTCGCCGAAGCATTTCGCGACACGAGGAGGAAGAGAGCTCAAAGGAGTACGATGTTGGGACAGGGTGCTCTAGATCCGGGGGCGAACTGTTCGTTCGTATTGGTGCGACGACAGAGGAGGATGCACAGTCATGGCGATGCATGCCTCGTTGACGAAAGCAAGCTTCAGCTCGGGGCTCAGCTCAGCTGCCGCTCCAATCAATCGATCAATAGAAAATAAAAAAAAAACCCCAACCCCTAACCACTGATCTGTATCCTCGGGGCTTGACGTCTGCTGACGACATGGCCGCCACGGCGGAGGCGGCAGGTCGAGCCGCGAGCACACGGGATGCGACGCGACGCTGAGAAATGCAAAGCAGCGTTCTTTTTTGTCCGGTGCACGTGCGTCTCTGTCTCGCCGGCCGTGTCGTTTACCGTTACCCTCCATCAATTCTCTCTCACCGAGACTGGTGGGTGCTTAGCTATCTATGTGCCGTAGTATGCACATACGTACTAGAGATATAATAGGGTTGGTAGGTTGGTTAGTAGGTGGCTAAGATTAGGAACGGCCCTTTTGTATTCCCTTATTATTATTTCCTTTCTTTTCTTTTCTTCCTTTTTTTTTTTGCCTCGTCCCTCGTCTGCATAGCCCTGACCGTGTCTTAAGGCCGGGAGCCCACCAGCTCGGAGAAGCGGAGGGCCGAGGGCTATCGAGACTGGTCGGGGACTTAAATTGTGGCTGTTCTATCACACGGCGCGTTGCACACGCCATCGCTGCGTGTCTGGCCCTGTCGGGGCGGACAAGCGGATGGGCTGCATGCGTTGACAGAAGTACACATGCATGTGTGTAGGTACATACTAAACATACAAAAGATGACTGAACTGCCCCGATCAGGGTATTCGTGGCCAGATGTTAGTAGATGGCAATATATTGGAGTTGGATTATGCGAATCCCGTCAGCGCATGAAAACGGGCACCTGTTGGTTGACGAGCGGTGGTGACGGGCTGAAGGAGAGGCCAAAGAGATGGAGGCGGACTGGGCTCTTCCGGAGCGAATCAAGGTGGATGGCTTTTGGTACCAGCGCCCATCGCCGTAGGCTCAATTGCGAGACCTGTCGGGTACCTCGTACGAATAGGCAGCATAGGCTGATCAAGGCGGTTTGTCGGTCTGTCTGCTGGCGGCCTGATGATGAAGTCTCGAGTCGGTCAAAAAGGTAGCTGTGCTACCCTAGAGCGGCAGTAAGCGAAGCACAGGTACCGTGGCGCCCATCGGCAGGCACAAGAGTCCTACCAGGTACATGTCACTGGACCAGGCTGCTCAGGAGAGAATTTGTCACAGTGGATGGCGCGGTGACACGTCGTTGTTTCGACTGGTTTTTTTTTTCTCCGCGAACTGAACTGCGACACAAAACATCCCGATCGGGAGAGCTACTTGTGGTGACGACGGCGACGACTACGACTACCATGACGGGCGGTTCGATTACGATTACTACAGGCGGTACCACTCCCAATGCGCCCCTGACGTCCGCGCATCGGCCCAAGCCGCGGGTGACCCAGGGCCGGGTCTCAGCCTTGGCCTGTTTGTTGTTCCCCCCGTGGTGACGAGACAGGGGATGAGGAATGCGGTGGTAGGTATGATGGAGCCTTTTCGAGCCTGGTCAAGGAGCTGACGCCAAAAAAAAACCACCAAAAAACTGTACATACTACATACATACAGCCTGGCTGGATGGATCGATGGCACCTCGCATGCATGCAGAGGCAACCAAGAGAGAGAAAGATAGAGAGAGAAAGAGGGAGAGAGAGGGAGAGAGAGAGCGAGGGATGCCGTGTGCGCCTACATGTACCATGGATGGTGCTAGCGGACGGAAAGGCGAGCAACATCAGAGACTCACAGGAGACAATGGCCCTAAGGCAGAGGCCAAAGCAGAACAGACAGCGACCAAAAGGAGATTGCAGCCAGAGACGACCAAAGACACGGGAGCAGCTTAACGTCCGTCCCCCGCCCTTCGTTGGATACAGGGCCATGCCCGTCATCCAAATCTCACATGGGCCGGGGAAATTGGCAACGCTGAGCGGAGCCGCGGCATGCAGCCATCGTCTGCGGCATGCAGCGGCCGGCCGGTGCCAGTTCCTGGACCCAGCAACGTCCCCTACTCACTCCCCCTACGACTTGGAGGGAAGCGCTGTCTTGTGAGCTTCACCTCCATCCATTGCCCTGACCTACGGATACGGCCTCGAACTTCCCCAATTGCTACGGCACTCTGCATTCCCTCCATATCCCCCCCCCCCCTGCACGGGCCGTTGCCGCCTCTTCTACCCTGGCCCGTGTGGTCGCTCATCATCACTATTGGGTCTTAATACGGCCATCGCCGTCGCCGCCGCCGCCTCCTCCTCGGCCGCCGCCCTTGATCCGTCGCCCCTTCGTCCATCTCGTCCCCCATCACCGGCGCCGTCTCACCAAGCCGAGCCAATTAACGCCCATTTCCGCCTCGCCCTCGATCCGGGGACCTCCCTTGGATCTTGCTCTCCCTCGCTGCCGCTTCCTCGACGCCAAAGAAGAAAGAAAGAAACAAAGAGGCTAGCCAGTGCCTGCAGCACAAGCTCCCACCAATAGAAGCCTCCAAGCCATATTGCTTCATCACTGCCCGGCACCCTTGTCTCACGTCGCGCTACTTTGCTTCTTCCACCGCTTGCTACCCGTCGTCAACTCCCCCCCCCCCCCCCTCTTCCCTCCCCCGGATTACTTCACCTTCTTCCCGACTTCTCGGACGATCATGCTTCACGGCGCATCTTCATCGTCATTGACTCGCTTCACCTGATTTCGCCTCCCGCCGTCCGCTCGCCATGCTGCCCAAGGCGGCCCGCCTGTCGGCCCTGCTCGTGCTATTTCTCCTGACGTTGCAGTTGGCCGCCGGCCAGAACTCGCCGCCACCGCCGTCGTCGTCCGTCCAACGCTCCGACCCCGGCCCGACTCCGACGCCTCGCCCGCGTCCCGAATCCCATGGCCCCGACGGTAGAGGTTCCGATGCCACATCGCCCTTCGACGCCTCCTCCGTCTCCGTTACTGATGCCAAGACCGAATCAGAATCAGCTACCGATGGCCCCTCCGCCACCGAGTCTCTGTCCGAGTCCCCCGTCTCCTCCTCCTCCTCGGCCGACGCCACCGCCACCGGGGGTCCCATGGACGACCCAAACTTCATCAATGGTATGTTTCTGCTCCCTTGAACCACTCTCTTGGGACCTCGACCCCTGACCTCGCCTCCTCAGCTACGATTCCCGTCGGTCAGCTCCCGCTCGCGCCCGAAATCACACCGGGTTGGGGCGTTGCCGGAGTCATCATGCTCACGACCGGCATCACCTACACCCTCGTCGGCATTAAGAACCGCTGGATTCACACATTCTTCTCCACGGCTTACATCACTGCTCTCGGCGTCGCTGTCCTCATCATCTACGTCATGACGGTTCCTGTCAGCCACGCCATGCAGGGCGGATACGTCGTTGCCGTCATCATGTCGGGCTGCGCCGTCGGTGCCGCCTCCATGTTCTTCAAGGAGCTGACTGAAGGCCTGGGCTGCGCCCTGGGCGGCTTCTGCGTCAGCATGTGGCTGCTTTGTCTGGTGCCAGGCGGCCTGCTCCGCTCCGTGCCCGCCAAGGCCATCTTCAACGCCTCCTTTACCGTCGTCGGCTTTGCCCTGTACTTTAGCCGATGGACCCGAGACTGGGCCCTCATCGTCACCCTCGCGTTTTCGGGCGCCACCGCCACCGTTTTGGGTCTGGACTGCTTCAGCCGCGCCGGTCTCAAGGAGTTTTGGGCCTACGTCTGGGACGTGAATGGCAACCTCTTCCCTCTCGGCGCCGACACCTACCCGGTCACCAAGGGAATCCGTGTCGAGACGGCAGCCATCATCATCATTTGCATCGTCGGCATCATCTCACAAATCAAGTTGTGGAGGATTGTTCGCGAAAAGCGCGTCAAACGGGCCATGGAGCGCGCCGAGGGCCAGCGGAATCTCGAGCTCGAGGAGGAAAATGTCGGCCGCCAGGTCGAGGAGGCCAACGCCCGTGAGCGCCGTCAGTGGGAGCAGGTGTACGGAAACGACACCGTCGTCGGTACCGAATCCCGCATGTCGGACCTGGGCGACACGGTGAGCGAGAAGAAGCTCCGGAACGGCTCCCTCAAGCAGCGTTCCTCGGTCGAGGCCATCGAGATGGCCGAAATGTCGGAATCCGACCAGTCGCGAGCCGCCAACAATCCCCTTATGGCGGCCGAGGACGCCGAGGACGGCAAGGTAATGGTGCGGGTCGGCGCCGACGACATGCCCGGCTCGCCCAGCGGACACCATGACCTGGATGAGAAGGCCGGCATGAGCAGCAGCGCCAACAAGCGCATCTCGGTGCGGTCCTCGGCGAGCAAGAGAGCTTCTCAGGCGCCAGAGGTGGTCCCCCTTCCGTTCAACGTGCCTCCCGACGCCGACCAACGGTCCGAGAGCAACCGGTCGTCGATTGCGACGTATGCTGCCGACGACGCTGAAAAGCCGTCGACTGCCAACGCTCGACGCCCCTCGCTGGCCAAGCGCCTCTCCCGCGGCTCCCTCGACCTGCTCAAGGGCCGAGTCTCGGCCCGCGGAGGTGACGATCCCAGCCCGGAGGCGGGAGAAAGTTCGGATCGACTGGTCATTCCCAAGTCTCGCCGACGCGATGACGACGACGAGTCTCTGGCAGCTACCGTCGATGGTGAGAGCGCCAGCGGTGATGGTGGGCGCTCCGTCTGCAGGAGTACGGGCGCTGCCGCGGAGCTTCCCGGAGACGAGGTGCAGCCGGATAGCGCCGAGGCTGAAGCTTGGGCTTCTCCCGCCGCTATGGCCGGGCCGGTCTCCGTAGCCAAGCGCCATTCGGACGGTAAGAAGCCGCGGACGACGTCGCCGACGGCCGTCGGGGGCGCCGATGCCTACCCGGCCGTCCCTCCGTCAGAGAACCCCAAGTCGATTGCCTCCGTCTTCTCGACGTCGGTCAGCTTGACCAAGGACCGTCTGCCGCGCCGCATGTCCCGTGTCGCCATGTCGTACCGCACCAACGAGTGGGCCAAGCATCTCGGTTACGCCGAGACGCCCGACCCGGAGGAGCTGCACTTTGTCCACCAGCCTGACGCGTCCGCCTCCGTCGCCAAGCTGGACGATGAGCAGTCGGTTCCCGTCAACGTGGTCGAGCTGCAGAAGACGGCCGAGGACGGCACGCCGGCGCCGGCCATGATGCGGTCTGAGTCTCGTGCCTCGGACGCGTCGTACGTACCCAGTGTCTCGCGCCGTGCCTCCCGACAGGGCGGTGTCTCGCCCAGCTTCATGATGTCGCCGGAGAAGGACCTGCCGTCGCCGGTGCGGAGTCCGGGCTCCGTGACCGGCGCGTCACCGTCACGCAGGCCGTCTTCCAAGTTCCAGGAACGACCCGTCGTCGCCCCGGCCGCTGAGCCCATCCCCGAGGAGGACACGGCGCCCCGGTCCGTCTCCGGACCCCTGTCGCTCGAGGCTCTGCAGCGTAGCTCGCTCACCGTCCCCGGCGTGGTGTCCTACAACAATCCCCAGACGCTCATCGGGCAGCGCGAGATGTTCCTGCGGAGCAAGTCGCAGGGAAGTCTGCTCAGCCCTACGGCCCAGGAGCCCATAGTCTCACCGACGGGCGATACCGCTTCCTTCTACGGCCCCTCGATGACGCCGTCCCCGGTCGCGGGCGCTCACGACGCCGACGATATACCGCTCAGCCAACGCAAGGATCTCATGCGACAGGGCAGCGTGGCGAATCTGCCGCATTCGACCTCGTCGTACTCGTTGCTTCCCGGCATCGTGGCGTCGGAAAGTTCGGAGAACCTGTCGTTCAACTCGCACCAGCCGAAGCGGACGGCCATGACGCCGACGCCGGCCGCGCGCGAGGCGCAGCTCGCGAGCTTCCGCCAGTCGGTGCAGCAGGACCTCCGTTCGGGAACGCCCATGATGGCTGCGCCGGTTCGCGAGACCGTCTTCACGCCCGTCTCTCTACTCAACAATCGCGAGACCGAGGTGCAGCGCAACATCGAGATGCAGCGGAACGTGCTCATGGGCCAGAAGGAGGCCGAGGCACAGCGGAAGGAGGTGAATCGGCGAGAAAGGGAGTTTGCCGACCGGGCTTTCGACGAGCGCATGCGATCGGGTGACCTGCTCGAGGCTCACCGCGAGGCGATGCGCAAGATGCAAAAGGGTGCTCGCGACTGACCACACTTGGACGAAGCCGATGCTGACAAGCCAGGCAACCATACACATGAGTCACGAAATCAAGACGACACGTAAATTCTCCTAACTTTGTTTGCTACTGCCGCAGCCATTCATCTTTCTCTTTCCACCCGCCTCCCCGCCCCCCTTTCGCTGTTTATTCTTTGCGGGCGCCGTACCGCAACGCAGACGCAAAACGATGTTGGATCTTGATACCACTTTTTTTTTTTTTTTTCAAACTCTTCCTCTTTTTGGCGCCGGGAAAGCGAAGAAGAGCTTGTTCGGCTCGGAACACTTGTTGGAGGAGGAGCGGGGGGGGAAGAAACAGCCGACAACAGCGGTAATGACAGTTGGCGAGTTGAAGGGGGTTGTTGTCGTCAGTTTCAAGGAAGGGTAAGTGAGATGTTGTATATACCTTTAGGAGCGGGTGATGTGTCGTGGCCTGCGCCGTTGCTGCGAGGTTTGGATACTTTGGATAGTGATTTCGGCTGAGACCGTTCTTGGGAACGGGGGTATAACTTATCTTACTACACCTTAGTCTTTATTCTATAAACACTTGATATTGCTGCGTTTGTTGGCGGCGAGGTTGGCTTTTCGTTGTGTTGTTGAGTAGGAGTATAAGTGCTGTGTCGTGCACGGGGGGCTATAGGGGTTGGAGTGGCTGTATCTGTTGATGGAGCTGTTAAAAATTTCCAGCCAGTGTCCGAGTTTAGACGTCAAGAACTGACAGTATTTCCCTAGCAATAGTTTAGATGTAGTTGAGGAAATAACGAAGACAACAAGCAGGTTTCTCCGTACTATGGCTTCGCCTTGGATTTCATGACTAGTAGCAGTCTAGATGGGGAAATCAATAGTCAGGGAAGCAACGAAGACAATTGGCAGATCTCCTGGCTAGCTTCGACATCGATTTTGTGACAAACAATTTGATTTATAGTTTTTAGAAGTGAATGGACTACTTTGTAAACAGCAGTCGGCTTGTATGAGCAGAGTCAGTGTGATAAGCAAGCTACTTTATGAACGGTAGTCTTTCTTGTATACGTAGAGTAAGTGGCGGAATAGACTTCGTATTCCACCGTCTTCGGATCTGTTTGTAGTGCTCAAGTACGATATCGCTATTCTATGACATTGATATACGCGAGAGAGGCTTCAAACTTCCCATGGCTACCGTGTTGACGGATGGGCCGATGGTAAACCGCTCATCAAACAAGCACCTGTTTGCTTTTCTTGAGCTCTTGCACAAATTCGAGCGGAACCTTGAGAACCTGGGAGACAATGCTATGTGGAGTCAAAGCAAGCCACTGAGACAAAGAAATGTCGACGACGCGATCGGCTTTGAAGAACTCGAAGAAGATGAGATCCTCTTTCCCAGTATTTTCGATGTAATGCCTACCTTTCCAGTCAGCACTAGGCCTGTGACGGACGGGGAAAGGTTCCAACTTTACCCAGCATTGTCTGGGAAGACGGCAACATCGCCGGCCCGAAAGTCGTAGGTGCGAGCTGTGGACTGTCCGATGAAGGCGGTTCCTTTGGCAGTTCCTTGGTGAAAATAGATCCACTCCTCGGCCTACAGGCAAAAACTTTATCAGCTCCTGAATCGTACATGGATGCAGTGAGAAGATGAAGAGAAGTGAAGACGGACATTCGGGTGCCAATGGAGTTCACGGAGACCACCAGGCTTGAGTCTTATATGGGTGGCGGCGATAGTCTTTGCGATGGGGAAATTGGTAGAGTCAATCTTGTGGACTTCTCCCCCGTTACCGCCAATCTTTTCCGGAGCGTGTTGAAAGGTTCGATAGACGTAGGTGCTGTCACCGGTTGCCATGGGCACCGGGGCGCCAGTCACGTTGGTCTGGTCTACGGTGCCGGCCAATATGTAGGGATGCTTTTGCGGTATCTTGTCAAATGTCGACTCGGGAACACCAAAGTTTTTGGCCAGAATGTCTTTGGGCGTGTGAGCGACCCAGTCGTCCAGATGAAAAATTGTTCTGTGACGGGAATTAGTCGAAAGCATCGGCGTCATCTCATCGGGGTGGGAAGTCATGAACCTACCCGGCCTTGTTGACATCAGCACCGTCAAGAAGGATCAGGTATTCGTTCGCGTCGTCCAGGCCTTGAAGAGTATGCGCGACGCCCTTTGGGAAATACCAAACGTCGCCATAGTTGAGCTCTTGGACCTGATGATTGCCTTGCTCGTCAACGACGGAGACGAGTATCCGTCCCTTGTATACGAAGCCCCATTCGGCCTATAGCGCAAGTAAGACAATGTTTTCTTTTTTTTTTTCCTTTTCTTCTTCTTCTCTTCTTCACGGCTTACGTACGAGTCTATGCCAGTGAAGTTCTTGGATGGCGCCCTTCTCCAGATGCTCCTGTGCGCCGGCAATGTCGTGTGACTGAGGTAGATCGTAAACCACCTGCTCTCTACCCCAGCCACCTTCGAAGAGTTGAGTCCAAGAGTCAGAGAAACTCCATTTCAGATTGGGCATGTTGCCATTGTCAGTGGGCTGTCGACCCAGGTTATCTGGATTCTGCAAGTCGAGTTGGCGGTTGGTGCCACCTGATGACCGTCTTGGTTAGATGATTTGCGAGAGACGACAGGGGAAAAAAAAAAAAAAAAAAAAAAAAAGACTCACCAAAGAGACGGGCCCCTTTGCCATTTCCGCTCAGGGGTTGTCCTTGATCGAATTTGTCCTCGCCCCGAGCTACGAGTTGAGGAGCAGCGGAGGAGAAGTCAACCAGGAGAGAAATCAAAGAGGTCGCTGCTAACAAAGACTTCATCTTGGCGGTGCAATCTCCCAAGCTACCCAAGTCTTCCCAAGCTACCCAAGTCTGGTCCGTGGGAGGCAGGAAACCCTTCTCTGTGAAGAGAGATGTTGTGGGGAGATATTTATGATCTGCGTAGACGCGCAATGACGCAGAGTCTAGATGGCCAACGCTATCGTAGATGCAATGCATACCATTTTCCCTGTGAAGCAGCCTATCCACATCACCTCAGCTGATCAGATGTCTCAGTACGGGCGGGCAATGGTCGACAGTCCCAACGAGCAGATTTACTTGGTAGCCCTTCCCTATACAGCATCCTTTTGAGACACTACCCTTCCGCTCCTTGGTCGGTTTCTCGTCCATCAGCACTCCGTAAACGATTCTTAACACACACATAATGTACATACCCTTGCTGGAGCACGTTTGAAGTCTTTCGTACATACACGAACTATCGATAGCTCGGCAGACCTGCATGGCAACTTTCTGTAGGTGCATCGTCCGGCAGAAGACGACGACGACATGCATAGATCTGCTGTTCACAGGGACCCTCACCGACTCTCACTGATAACATGGCTTATCTTGTCTCGTATCATGCATAAGGCCTTGTACTTATTGCGTAGTTCAGCTGCTGTCAGGTCAACCGTATAAAAGAAGCAAAGTTTCCGTCAGACGCCGGCGCTACCATACAACTAACTGTCGTAGCCCAAAGCCGGAAAGGAGAATTACTGCAAAAGTTCTACATATACACTCCAATGACGTCTCATCAGCAGGGGTGTAATATTGGTTGCCTATCAAGGAAGAAGAGATTGGGTCCCAACGTCCGATCGCTTCATGCACTACATAGTCAACCCATCATCATAACTAAGACAATTGAGTTAACTTGTCGAGCACGAAGGCTACCTACATTGCATGTCGGTCGCCATGGCATCTACTCGTAGGGCCATGGATCCGGTCTCGGGCGCTTCACCGCTCATAGCAGACTCCATCTACCATCGAGAGCCCGAAGCAGAGACTATCTCTCTGTAAGCCATCTCCATAGACGCCATACTTAATGGTGCAAAGGAACTCTCTCATCGCTAGTTGAGAGCAGTCTTATGCTCCCATCTTTTGGCAACCCTTCCCTTTCTTTGACATTCGTATCCTTTGAGCTTTCTTCTCCTCATCGGCAGCCATGGGCAACGCAGCACGGATAACCATCATGGGCGCTGGGACATCGGGCTTGGCATTTGCGGTAGACTGCATCAGACGAGGCTTCGCCGTCTTAGTCTACACCCACAAACATCATCGCCGCACAATGGATGCTGTGACGAAGAGTGGGCATCTGACGGTCAAAGGCATCTTCGAGGACAGAGTCAAGATCGACTTTACCACCAATCCACGAGAGGCCACCGAATTCTCCAACATTCTTGTCATGAGCATCCGCGGAGACGCTCACGTAGACATATGGCCCGAGTTTCAGGGCATCGATCTTCGCTCCCACATCATCGTCTTCATTCCAGGCTCCTGTTACGAGCGGCAAATCCCGGGCAACATCAAGTTCGACGGCATTTTCCAGGCCATTTCCAACCCTATAGGCGCTATACCCGCCGATAAGGACGATGCCATTGACATCGCCGGCAAAAAGGCCTGTTTGACAGTCAGCGGAACGAACAGGCGATACAATAGAATGGTGGAAACCTTGCTGGGAACCAAGGTCGACTGGGCTCACAACGAAATGGATATCGTTACTCAGCAACCAAGTGGCATATTTCATCCGCCCATGATGATTGGGAACGCGGACCGGATCCTATCCGGGCAAGACTTTCTGATCTATGATCAGGGGCTCACGTCTGACGTGATCAACATGATAGGGGAAATCGACAGTGTGCGCTGCAACATCAGGGAGGCCATGGGCTATCCCATGATCGGCCCGGTGCAAGCCCTGAATAAGATGTACGGACAGAATTATCGGGATATCGAGCACTTTAGGCAACAGACGACTGTCCATAAAAGGGTCAAGGCTCCCAAAAGCATGAGACACCGCTTTCTCGTCGAAGATGTCCACTCACATTGGGTGCTGTGGTACGAGATGGCCGAGTTGCTGGGAATAGACGCCAGCCCACTTCGAAAGGGCATCGAGAAAGCGGCCGAACTGGCCGGCCAAAACTTTTTCGAGACGGGCGTAACCCTACAGAAATTGGGGCTGGGAAAATGCTCACGAGAAGCCTTCATCTACATGTATGGTGCCAAGAAAGTGCCGGAGGAACTGTTTCTCAGCAGCAGGCTGTAAGCAAAGCCTCTCTCTAGTTGTGAAGTCGACTCGTCCGCTACTTTATATGCTTCACGAGTTTTTCACGATTCAACTTGTAAGCGGCCTCAACATCTATACTAGGGGGACCTAACGAGAATCATGCCGAGGGAAGACTTTTAAGATGAGTTCTCAACTAGCCACACCAGAGAAAGAAAAACAACCTCGCTTGCATCCCTCTTCCAGGGCTAGGAAACGGGGGCACCGTGTCGGGGACGCTTGCTACTCCCCTAGCCCGCAGTACTTGACGCTCACGCCATCTAAGAGATGAAATCTAAAACCCTGTAGTTTCTCGACTCAGCAACTCATACGCAAGCGATTGAACTGAGCCTCTTCAAGTGGATGGTCTCGACACTTCGGTCGTCGAAGAGAAGCCAGGCTCGAGAGACCGGGTAATAGCATGGCGCTCAGCAGTTGACGACGAGTCTCCAGTACCCCTCAAACTCACGCGAGCGCTCCCTGATTCGGGGGGCCGACTGCTGTTGCATTCTTGTCGGGAGACATGAAGCTCTTGCAAGCTCTCCTGAACCTGGCTTGCTTGGTGCCGCAAAGTGTCGTCACCGCTCATGGCCGAGGCCGACGGCATAAGAGAGTTGTTGCCCTCTTCCGTCCTCTCGTCGTGACAAGGGTCCGTGTAAGCGGTATACAGGTCGGCAAGAATCTCGTCACGCTTGGTTGTGGGAACGGCGTCAGTATAGCCTGTCCAGGTCCCGCACCCAATGCCCTGGTAAGCGGCGCGCTGCAGCTGCAACGTCTGACCATCCGACCATTCTAGGTAGGTAAACTTGTTGGGGTTTCGCCAGCGCCTGAAGTAGTGAAGAATAGGCTCCAGCGTATACGAGACGACTATGATGATGGTCCCAGTGATGTACGTTATGTAGAGACCGAAGACGCTAAATGACGTGTAATCGGAGCTCAGTATTTTCTACATGACGAATCAGTGCCTTAGCAGTCGCTTTACACTAGAGAGGGGGGAGGCAGGGTCGATACCTGGTTGTGACATATATACGGCTCGTCAATTGTGCTGTTAAACTTGGCAATGGTTGGGTCCGTCGGCCCTGAGGCTGTCAGGACGAAGGCGGCTTGGATGGCGGCCAGCGCAGTGTTCCACCAATGGGTTACGTCGAGTTGCCACTGATTATCTGGCAGGATGCCCATGATGCCATTGATGAAAGCTTGTTGTGACTGCAAAGAGTTGCCGCGAAGGCTGGTAGCCGTTTCAGTAAAAGCATTCGTGCCCGAAGCCACGACATCTGTGAACCAAAAGATGGGATCGGTATATATGTTGACGGGATCCCTAGTTCTCAGTACCGAAGTGTTCAAGAAGGGCTTAGAGCTATACCAGGCGTCCAGGTAACCACCCAAGAGGCCACAATGATGGGATGCATTGCAAAATTGGTACTGCCGGAGGCATGCCAGTGGGGAGGCAGCTTCTTCCGGTCGGTACAAGGTGAATGTCATATTGGCGTCACTAGAGTCGGCGTTCATGACCACACCATCCTTACCGGGCACGGTGCCACGATACCAGGGGTCGGGGGTGGGCCTCATAAAAGAGGCACCGTTTCCCGACAGGAAGAAAATGGACAAATCTCCATCAGGTCTGAAGAGCTCAGGGATGGGATTAAAGTCGGAATTGTCCAGATAGGGGCCCCGATTCATGTTTAAGCACTCGGCGTGGCTTGACGACGTCAGCATGGCTTGCATCAAGCGACTGGCTGTATCTCGCGCGATGGAACGTACTCGAGAATAAAGCCGGGGTAGGAGTTTGCCGATCTTGGTTCGTGGTCGGTCGCATCGTATTGTTCATCTACAGTTTTGGCTTGTGTGGTATAGTCTTGTCCACTCCTTTGGTGACCATAGTAGTATCGGGTGTAGTTGCGGGATGACGTGGCGACCGTTCTTGAATATCCAGACGTCTCTAATGGCGCGCATTGCAGCATGTACTTGAATAAAATGCGGTTCTCAGGGGGGTAGTTGACGCCTACATGGTTTAGAGAATCAACTACACATACACAAAGATAGGGGGCGAGAGAACTTACCGAGATGTTGGTGACTGTTGATATAGCCGGTATCGAGCACCAAGTTAGAAGTATTGCTTCGGCAGATGCCCCCTTTAAAAGGACAAGGAGCTTGGCCGTTGATCTTCCTCGGTAGGTTTTGCTGAACAAAGGTTGCGCAATCGAGCATACCGGCGCTTTGGGCCGTGTAGCACTGCTGTGCGTAGTTGGCGGCATTAGAATTCCGCCTTACGGTATAGGGCAAGATGATGGCGAGGTCTTCCGGGTTCCTGGTCATTCTGGGGCTAAGAATACCGCCGCAGCGGGAACCATCCAGCAAGGCGGCGTTGCTTATTCCCGAGGAAATCTGAGACGAGAAGCCACCGGCAACAGCAAAGACGGCCATGGTAAAGAGAGCGCAGAGGATGACGGGCAGCGTCCGCATAAGGCTATCCCGACCGCTGCGACGCCACGTCCACCAGAGCTGGGAGAAGGCCCAGAAGCTTGAGGGGGCCGTGATGGAATTGCGAAGCAGCACCTGGCGTTGGTGATGTAAAGCGTCGCGAGGCGCCGGAGTCGAGTAGAGCCGGTGAATAAAGAGGACTAGGATTCGCCAGAAGCAGGAGGCGACGAGGCTGATGAAGAAGGCCGTGAAGGCGATTAAAAGGGAGCCCTGAGGCCGCTTGAGCGTCAGGGTCAGGCCCATGAAGGGCCCCCGAGACCAGTCTGTCCATACGCCAAGATAGACCTGTCGCTGGAGCTTGGCTGTCGTGAGGTCCCCGAGCGAGCTGCTCATGGTGACGACGGGGGATGAAGGAGGCGCGAAGAAGTACTACTGCAGAGTACGCGAAGACAAGGTGAAGAGGACGTGAGAGAGAGCAGGTTAAGGGCATGCAAGAAAAGAACGTGGAGGCTTGCTTATATTTTGGGGGCCAGTACACTTGGGTAGGTAAGCGTGAAACCTGATCATGGCCGTGATACGAGGTGAGGCAAGACCGGAAGGAGTTGAAGTCACGATGGGCGCTTATAGTTGGGGGCTGAAAAAATAATATGAGCCGACACCTTACTTTTCATCGTACGTATTTGAGATGGAGATGCCTCAAAGATAGCCATAAGAACCTACAGGCCTTGCCACAAAAAAGGAAACTTAATACCCCGGCGGTGGCAACCAAGTGCCCGAACCACTGTTTTTGTTTTATCCCACTAGACGCCGCTCCCCTTCCTTTCCTTCATCACCATGGCCCTACGACCATTCCGGTCAGTGTCACGACGTAGTCGATAGGCTGACAGGTCAAGTCTTCATCTCCTCCACGTCTGCGGCGGCGGCGGCGGCGACCTCCCAAGCAGGGAAAGAGGCCGCGGGTGGAAGAGGGCGAAGAGCAAGGTCAGGCGCGAGACGTGCTTCGGGCGAGGGCCGAGATGGTAGACGGAAATTAAGACGGGTGCGGAAGAGAAAGGGGTTGCGGTGACGGGCAGGATCCGTGACAGAAACGTCGTGCCGTGCCCTTGAGAGACTGGTAGCGACGTCTTCTTCTTGTGCACATGAGACGGGAGCGACGAGTTCGCTGCCGCGCTCTGGGTCAGGGGGTCCCCGGGCGGGAGAGGCAGAGCGGAAGAGAATGAGGCGACGGGACGAGAGAGAAGAGCTGATTTTGGCGAAGGGGGAAGGGGAGTGGCTAGGAAAGCACAGTCAGTCAGCCCATTAGAAGAAAAAAAAAAGGGGGAGAGAGGCCGATGCAATTGAAGTCAACTCACCTATCCACAGCCACAGTCACCGGCAGATGGCTCGACCCCGTCGACGTGCCGGAGCAAGGGGCCCTGTCCGGGTCGTACTCGCGCCGGAGAATGGGGAAGAGGCGGCCGAAGCCAACGGAGAGGGCAGCGAGGCGGTACTCGTTAATGGCGTCCTTGGTGGTCCCGAAGAACCAAAAGATAGGGATGGCGACGAGGACGTTGATGTAGCAGTTGTTCAAGTTGATCCACAAGATCTCGGACGACTGATAGAAGAGGACGACATGCCAGGGCGGGTCAGCGTGATAATGGACGGCGTTGAAGTCGAAGTGCTCTCCGCCGGATTTCTGCAGCACGTTTGCGACGGCAACGGCGACGACCAGGGGCAGATAAGGCAACATGATGGCCATGACCATGAGGTAAAGCCGGCGCTTGGTCCGCTGACTGCGTCGGCTCGCTCTGAGGTTATTGGACAGGGCCGTCTCGGTCATCTTGGCAATGTGGCGGAAACGATGATATGTGAGAGCTGTATTCATCACCATTGTGTCAGTCAAAAGAAAAAGCTCCCCTTTTTCTTTTCCTTGTCATGACGAGGACTTACCTGCATAAACGACGGTGATGACGGAGAGCACGACCGGAGGGAAGACGAAGAAGACCAAGTTGGGCCAGGAAGAATGCGGCGCCCAGCTGCAGCCTATAAGCGTGCCGACCTCGTAGCGACGTTCGGCGACGATGGCCGTCAGGGTGAGATTGATTATGGGCAGGGGGAAGATGATGAGGGCCTGGACGAGGTTGCGACGGCGCCTCTCGCTGCGTTGAAGAGGCCCGGCTCGCATGAGGCCGACCTGCTGGAAGAGGTTTCGCATGATGGCGAGCAGACAGCTGGTAAAGAGGGCGGTGACGGCGTTATGGATATGGATGACGATGTCGCATAGGCCGTGGCCAGACCACCAAGACGAGAAGTCGTCGTCACGCCAGATGAGCGAGCAGAGCACCGCTTCGAAATTCAGCAGCTCGACCGAGATGATGAAGACGGCCGCGGCAAACTCTCCATTACGACGAAGCACCCGCAGCGGCACAAGGCACACGGCGTTGGCCGCCAGCGCCAGCGTCACGCGTAGAATCAGGTTGTGTGTCAAAGAGGCGCTCACGTAGGGTGGCGAGCCGGAAACGGCCGTCTGATTCCCGCTCAGGTATCGAATCGTCTGCGGCTGATGGGAATCCATGGCGAACGAGGCTGATGGGTGATGTTGACGACGTGAGTTCTCCAGAGACTCGCCACGGAGACATCAAACTGAAGAGGCGTAGAGTGGCAAGAACCAGAAGTCAATGAGTGCAGAGAGAAGGGAGACGAATACAGTGATACGCAGAAAAGTAAAAAGGGGCACGAGACACGGAGGAGAAGACCGAGAAACCATGGCACAGCAAGAGAAAGCCTCGTATCCGCCATGGATGGACGCCATTGATGCTGGCGCTGAGAAACAATAACGACAACAAGGAAGCCTCCCCCGACGGCCCTGTAAGAATCGCCAAACAAAAAAGGAAAAAGTCAGACGGAAGACAGTAGAGCGAATAGAGTGACAACAACATGTCTCCTCAATAAAGCTTCCATGAACAGCGAGCAAGCGACTCTGACCCAGAACCCAACCCAGTACAGCCATCCTGGGGCTCGGAGGGCCCGAGCGGCGTCCGTTGGGCCATCTTCTTCCGAGCTCATCATTGCTGCAGATATCATCGTCCTTTGCTCCCCTCCATCGGAGGAAGCTGGCGTCTATTCACGACGCCTCTATTGACTCCCCAATCGGGACATGATGCACGTTGTTGGTCCGGACCCGCCTTTTTCGGCCCGGGGAAGGGAGTGACAAAGAAGCGGGGACGGCGGGGCGGCTTCGGGAAGCTGCCTTACAAATTTTTTTTTTTTTTCAATTTCATGTTTTTTTTCCCGCTTAGCTTCAAGCCATAGCGGCAGTACGTTAGTCCGGGCATACGCGAAAACTTCTCCATGGCGCGCGGCTAGCCCTTTTGATAACTCTTTGCCAATCCGACCAGAGGACAAATTACATCACATTTTCTTACGACACCGAGCGAGAAGTTGAACAAATGTCATTTCGAGGCCGCGGCGGCGGTCGTGGTGGTTTTCGCGGTACGACGTCCATTTTCTTATAAAGGCGTTACGACCTGTTTCTCCCAAAACTGACGCCAACCATCAAGGCGGACGAGGCGGCTTCGCAGCGCCGACGGGTCCGCCCGCAGAGGTTCTGGAGATGGGCGAGTTCGAGCACGCAGTCGAGGGCGAGATGCTATGCCGGTCGTCCAACGTCAAGGTGCCCTACTTCAACGCGCCCATCTACCTTGAGAACAAGACGCCCATCGGCAAGGTCGACGAGATCCTCGGGCCCATCAACCAGGTCTACTTCACCGTCAAGCCGCAAGAGGGCATCGTCGCCACCAGCTTCAAGGCCGGCGACAAGGTCTTCATCGGCGGCGACAAGCTACTGCCCCTGGAACGATTCTTACCGCAGCCAAAGGTTCTGGGCGAGAAGAAGGTCAAGAAACCTGCCGGCGGCCGAGGAGGGAGAGGCGGTCCCAGGGGCGGCGGCGGCTTCAGGGGCGGCATGTCCAGGGGCCGGGGAGGGCCACGCGGCGGCGGCGGCGGCGGCGGCTTCTCCAGGGGCGGTGGTCGCGGCGGGGGAGGTTTCTCTCGCGGCGGAGGACGCGGTGCCGGCGGCTTCTCAAGAGGTGGTGGCGGTGGTCGGGGCGGCGGCGGCGGCTTCAGAGGCCGTGGAAGAGGCTTCTAGTCGAGCCGATTGGAGGAGGAAAAAAAAGAGATTGCACGTCATGGCAGTCTTTTCCTCCCTTCGGCTTTCCGTTTTTTTCGGTGTCTCACTTCTCGTTCCTGTCTATACCGGGGATGTGGTTCTCGACGACGGTTTAGGCGTTCTAGACGGCGATGCTTTTGGCCCCGACGGAGCAATTGTGGCGGTCAGGTCTGGGAAGGAGGCGCTTAGAGTGTCATGACTTTCCGCTGTTGACATCTTTTTTCTGAAATTATCACTTCGGGGTCCATGCTACCACTCATGTATGTATGTATGTATGAACGCCTGGCTGCGTGCGATCGCGGCCTGAGGGGTGCTCAACTGGATCACGTGACGATGACCGACTCTGCGACTCTGACAGCAACGAAACAAGGTGTTCGTCGAGACCCTACCTACCTACCTACCCAGCCTCGGATCCGTATCGTAAGCGGATCGAAGAAAAACTTTTCCCCCGTTTGGCGAGAAGAAGCATGCTTGCTATATTGTCTGAAAGTCTCGCTGGTACAGTAGCCTGCTATAAGAAACGCGCAGAATTATGTCGACTATCTATATAAATTGTAAGCCAAAGTTTATACGCGGGCTCGTTTCGCCTATTAAGTCACTGCACCTTACCTTACCTTAGTTAGGTATACTGACTTAATACGCGAAACGAGCACGTAGATGTAGTTTCGCTCACAATCTTTACGGATAGTTGATATGATTTAGCTCGTTCCTCGTGGCAGGCCACTGTACTATAGCAAAGTTTCAGTGACACGCTGTAGGGGTCTGGGTCAGCTGAGCAGCTTTGCTTGTTTAGGGTGAAGACTCTTTGCGCACGGAGCAGACCCAGCTTGCCTCGATTAGTAACGGCAGGATCCCCGTTAAGGTATCGCCTCCACTGTAGTCCCTAGCACTACCTACCGACCTACTCCTAAGAGCTCGGGGAAAAAAAAAAATTAAAAAATCTGATCCGTGCCTCTCCTGTCTCCTGTCCCAAGACAAAAAAAATTCAGCCATCCTCCTCCTCTCAAGCTCCCTACTCTCCCCCCTTTCACCACCATGGCGTCCTTCATGCTCCAACGCTCCGCTAGCTCGGCTGTATCGGCTGCCGCACGCAGCTTCAGTACCACGGCGGCCCGCGACCTGGCCCGCATCACCATCGTTGGCAAGGTCTGCTCGACGCCCACTTCCTCCACCACCAACAGCGGTCGTGGGCTCGTCAAGTATTCCGTCGCCTCACAGCAAAGCGCCGGCGACAACAAACCACTCAGTCAATTCCGCATCACCTGCTTTGCCGACGGCCCACGCCGTGAAACAATCCTTAACCTGGCCAGAGGGTGCGTTCTCCCACCTTTAGCCGCCCACGCCTTTTCATATTTTTCGAGACTGACCCTATGTCCAGTACCATGGTCTACATTGAGGGTGACGCCACTGTCTCTCAGTTTCTTGACAACGATGGTCGGAGGCAAAGCAGCCTAGGCATTGTCCAACGTACGTAACCCCATTCACCTCCAATTTATCCCTCGCCGTGTATCCGGATGCTTACCCTTTGCACAGGCAGCATGTCCGTCATCAAGCCCAATGATGTCAAATTGGCCAAGGATGGTGATGAATCTTAAACGCCTCTATGGAACTTGCACAAACACCACATCGGGCTGGTATCAGGTGGCCTGCTTTGCGCCGTGTGCTGTGCCGATTCACGCACTGAAGTCTGCCTTCTCTGGCCTCATCTCGGGCCACTGTGTATAATTAGTAACCGTACGAGGTCTCGCCGGGCACAAAACTGTCAAGGTTCAATAGACAGACGGTACTGGCACGTGCGAAAACCAAGGTTGCGCAAATGGTGAGAGAGGCTAAGTGCTTCTTCTACCTTGGGCGACTCGACCTCCTTGTCCATTTTATTTCTGTCTTATCTGTTGTACTGCCCTACACCAGCTCGCAGCTGTCCATGCAACCGAATCCCGCAGCCACGCCGCCTTCCTCGCTCCCACTGCCCTTGGTCCGCAGCAGGTAGCCGGTGTCCTTGTTCATGAGTAGCTCTCCGCTACGCTGGTTCCAGAGACAGGCGCCGTAGATGCCAAGTTCGCAGATGACATGGCCCTGTTCGACTATGCCATTGCGGAGAATCAGGTTGGACACGGGCGGCGGCGTGATGAGCTCCATCAGGATGAAGGACACCCAGTGCTCTTCCGGTATCGACTTGAGGAATCCCGGCACCGCCCCGCGATACGTGTTGTTGCCGCCGCCCTCGCGTTGGGGCTTGAGAACGTACATCTTGCACAGCTGCGGATCCAGCGCCCTCCGACGGGCTTCCAGACCCGCTGCGGAGGTGTCCATGGGAAAGATGTTGGTAAAGGTCTTCTGAAGTTGTGCCGCCGCAGCCGAGTCGCCGTCCATGAAGCTGGCCAGCACCGACGGCGTCGCAAGTACCTGCTGCACCTTTTTCGCCCCGGCGAGCTGCGTGAGCACGCTTGGGCACTTGATAGCACACGACCGCTCCAGATGGTGCCTGGCATTCCAAGCACCCTGATCGGGGTAGTCGCCTGGGCTGTACCCGGCTCGCATGTAGACGACGGCGACCTCCCAGACGGTGGAGGGGTCGCGTGGATGTCGGTAGAGAAGCTGCCTTCGAGGGGTGTCGGCGACGGACGTGTGAATCATGATATCGGCAAATGCCAGGCGAAACACGGGTATTGCGGGCGACGATGCCGCTTGAACACCGTATTCGAGGTGCCGCTGGTCAAAGACATTGCGCTCTCCGTCCTGGACGACAAAGAGAACGCAGGTGGCGTGGCCTAGCTCAGATGTCGAGTAAGCACGGTGAGCGGCTAGGATGCCAGCGGCGAGCCCTCGAATCGTCTCGTTTTCCGGCAAGGCGAGCGAGCCGGCGGCGATGGGCTGACGCAGAAACGGATATTCTGTAGCGGCAAGGTACCTTCGGCGTCGTTTAGCGGCGCTCACCACGACGCTCACCACGACGTTCACCAAAAGGACCTACTCGTGAAGAAGCGAAGTGCGATGGGCGAGGCCGCCAAACGAGGCGGCGATGGTATTGAACTCGACCTGCTTGGCCTGCAGCGTCGGAGGCGTCGTGGAGTCGTCCTGATGCACCATATAGTCTGACCTGAACAAGCCTAGCGAGATGGGCTTTCCGGACGTCAGAAGACGACGCGGGGGGCGAGAGACGGAATCTGAGGCACCTGAGTGTATCCCTCTTGCTTGACGCGGACATGTATCTGCCAAAGGTTCCGGATAAAGTCATCGCCATCCATTACCCTGTCATTTATGGAAGGTGAAGAATGGGTTGATATCGGGGTCAGCCAGGAGAGGCTGAAAGCCGGGCTCGACGACGAAGCGCCTTACTGCTTGACCATGTCGGCCAGGAAGTCCTCGTCGCGGCTCACCGAGACATAGAGCTTGTTGTATGTCTTCTGTACGGCCTTTGCCTGCTCGAAGCATTCGCGTGGGAAGGGGCTTGGAAATAGCGTGACGGGCGCGCAGACGGCAGCGGTCTCGGCAGCAGCTTCGGCGGTGACGAGACCCGGAGGCGGCCGGACAACGAGGCCGTTGGCGATGGACCAGTCGGTGACGGCGCGGACGAGGCTTTCGTGCTCTGCGCCGCTCAGCGAGGGAGGAAACGTTGGAGACATGTTTAAAGAAGGCCCGGCTGATGTGGGAGTCAGGGGTCGAGGTGATTACCAATGGAGCGAAGCAATCATCGCTGCCACAGACTCACTTTCGCGATCATCGGATGATTGGGTTCAACGGCTTAAGGGGATGTGAGGGCCGTTCAATAGCAAGCCAGACTGAAGGAGGTGATAATCGGAGAATCGACAACGATGATGCCATCAACGTGGCTAGCGGGGCCCAATTAGTAAGCTTGGAGCGCTGCCGACGTCCCTGCACATCCATGTGAAGTTGGAGTACATCGATATCACCAACCCCGGCCGTGTCCCAGAACCGCTCGAGGCTAGCACAGAGTGAAGAGCCAAGGCCCCAAGGCGCGGCATGCCTGAGAAGGTTACCTTGTTCCTTGACGGATTTCCCTCCCCCTTGACCTAACTTCAGTACCTACCCATTACCTTAGTACTACTAGGTAGGTAGGTAGGTAGGTAGGGGAGAGGGAAGAGACGCGTTGGTGCCTGAATTTTAAGGCCTCTAATCACGGTTCAACGGCCGTGGTCACTGACGTGCCGCGTCTCTATTCGCCGCATCGCCTTTTCGCCTTCCTTTCCTTCACAGTTTCATTTGCTTCTGTTCCCTCACCTCGTGCCTTCGCTCACGGTTCTCGGCGTTCTCATGGACGGGGATCGCCACGACGACCCGTTCCTATGGGATGCCGATGCCGTCGCCCGCCATCTCTGCTCACTGAAGCCACCATGCACACAAGAGCCGACTTCACTGACGGCCAAGATCGCCATGGAGGGAATCAACGGCGAAATTCTCCTGACCTTCGACTTTGTGTGCGCTGGATCTGCTCTTTGTGAGTGCCTAGACATTCGCCTCGGCTGCCATCAGTGGTCTTTTGGATGCGCCCTTCTCAAGCTTCGCGCTGCCAGCCCGGCGTTTCGTCAGTGGAAGAAGCTTAATTTTGAGAGTTCGTCGCCCGCATTGGCCGTCGCCACGCCACCTTCTCACCGGGTTTCCACAGCCACCTCGGACGAATCCCCGTCAAGCAAGCAGCCATCGGAAACAGCCAAACGCCAGCTCGACGCACCTCCTGTCCCTTCTGCCGATACCCACGCCCCTGGCCTCGATGCCGCGCCTCTACCGGGTGACAAGGATGCCGCCTACTCCACTTTGGCGGTGGAACGGCCCTCCAAGCGGAAGCGTGTGGCTCAGGTACAACTGACGGACGAGGTTCTGGATCATCCGCTTCTACCTCTCCCTACGGAAGCGGACGCCTTTCTGGGCCGAGGCGCAACGCTGAACGCCCGAGAGCAACGAGACCTTCTTCCTTGGCAACACTGTTCTCCGCATGCCTACTTGGGAGAAGCTGCCATCACCACCTCGGACATTAAGGCGCCGGACCGCCTTCTTACCACGCAAATCATGGAGACCGGAAATAGCTTCGCCACGCTGTACCCTTTCAAAATCCCTCCGGGTTTAAGATTAACCATTAGCCGCACCATGAAATGTCATCTTCTCAGCACTGGTCGCAAAGAGGCGCAACTGCAGAAAGGCTTGATTCCCACGCTGTCGTCCACGTCTCAGGATAGCGACCAGGTTCTTGATTTGTGCGACCTTCCTGACTCTGATAATGAGGAACTTCTCCGAGTGATCGAGCTTGACGAGGCGGAGCAGAAGAACGCGTCCAAAACAATACCGACTCTCGAATCGGACCGGGTGATTGTCTTGCTGCAAGAGGCCGTCGCGAAGATCAAAGCAGTGTGGGAGGAGAACAAGCTTCCCATATATCGACGCAAGGCTTACAAGCTATGGACGGATGCGACGAAGCGAGGCACAAGAACTAGACAGATTCTCCAGGCCCGGCAGAGTGCGAAGAACTTCGAGCGCCGTCTCCAGGAGTTAAAGAAGAAGATACTGATCCAGTCCTTCTTCAAAGAGTCGGAGGTTCAAAATCAGGCTTTGAGTCTCGAGAAGAGCCTAGAGGATAGGCTATATCATGAGTGGCTTGCCGACACGTTGGAATCTCGCGTCGCGCCGCCGAAGCCGGAAAGCCTCCCGAGACTCAAGCCTCGTTCGAGGAAGCCGCAGTGTCCCTATGGCGATGAGGTTCTCACCAGCTCGGATGAGAGAACCAGCTCGGACGAGAACGACTTCATTGTGCGTGACGACAAGTACGACGTTGTACCTGATGACGTGGGTGGAACCGTAGAGTCTTCTATTATGAAAGACTCCGTCGAGCCTTGTGGGGGCGACCCTTTCTTCGTGCCAAAGTCGGAGGACGAAAAGGCCGAGAGCTCGCCCATGACTCCATTCAAGGCCGATTCTTCCTTGTTCGTCGATCTCACGCAGGTGGAAACACCACAAAGCCTGCGCCGGGGAAGCTCCGTCATTGACCTGACTACTCCAACCATGGCCAGGTCACAGTCGTGCATACCTTCGAGATGCGCCGGTGAAGATGACAACTTTCCGGACTCCTCCGTCGATCCCTTGGAAAGCGTGGAGCAGATAGGCAAGGAGCTGCCGAAGCATTGGGCCGGCCTCAAAGATCGCCCGAGGCTGGTCATTTGCTTAATTTGGAGGCTACCGCATGTGCGCCGCTCGCATGTGCTCGAAGCGGCCCGCGACCAAGACAGTAACGAGTTGTTCGAGCTTTCGGTGACGAAACAGATGCGGGAACCTTTGCAGGATGCGAGGCTGCTCGACAAGGGAGGGCCCGAAGCTACCGCCTTTGACCTGACGCGTCTCTTCCTTTGCTACATCAAGCTCAAAAGCTGCAAGGAATCGCGGATCATGGCATTGTGCGCTGCCGACCAGAAACGTCTCCAGGCTGGGCAGGGAGAGATGTGGGACGAGTTCCTCACCTTGCTCAAGCAAAATGCGCATCGCTTCCCGCAGGACAGCCAGATTTACAGGACCGACACCATGGACGACGACATGGGCGACTTGGAAGGGGTTGACGACGACGAGCTCCCCGACTCCCCTTCCCAGTCGCGTAAGAACGCGCCCAAGGAAATTGTGCAAAACAAGGAAGCGGTGGACCTTCGCGAGAGAGAGCGACGCCGTGTCCAGGAACAGGAGAAGCGCCGACTCAGGCTGAGGGCTGAGCTGGACATGTCAGGGTCCATGCCTCAGGACAAGTCGAGACTCATCATCAACGAGTCCAAGACAGAGGACCAGGCGTTCATTTATGTCAACGAGGGAGTCGGCACGAGAATCAAGGATCACCAGGTCGAGGGCATACGATTCATGTGGAACCAGGTCGTCACGGACGCCAACACGAGCCGCGGCTGCCTCCTAGCACACAGCATGGGCTTGGGGAAGACGATGCAGGTCATCACCTTGCTGGTGGCAATACAGGAGTCGGCCAAGTCGTCGGACCCGGCCGTGAAGTCGCAGATCCCGCAAGATCTCCAGGCCTCGAAGACGCTGGTGTTGTGTCCCGCCGGCCTGGTGGATAACTGGATGGATGAGCTCCTCCGCTGGGCGCCGGACAAGATGCTTGGCCCCTTGCGCAAGATTGAGTCGCGCCAGACGTGGGCAGACCGCCGGTCGGCCATCTTGTCCTGGGCGGACGAAGGCGGAGTTCTCGTCCTAGGCTACCCGATGCTGCAAAAGGTCATGGCAGGGGACGAAGAGGTGGGAAACAAGCTGCTTATGGAACCCAACATGGTGATTGCGGACGAGGCGCACACGATCAAGAACCCCGAGACCAAGGTGCACCAGGCCTGTTCGCGATTCGAGACCAGATGCCGGATAGCGATGACGGGCTCGCCGCTGGCCAACAACGTGGACGAGTATTACACCATGCTCGACTGGGTGGCGCCCAACTTTCTCGGACCCCTCAAGGAGTTCCAGGAGATTTACGCGACGCCGATCCAGCAGGGCATGTACAAGGACAGCGCAGGCTGGGAGAAGCGCAAGGCCCTCAAGCAGCTCAAGGTGCTAAGCATCACGGTGGCGCCCAAGGTCAATCGGCGGACGACCAAGATGTGCGCCAAGGACGCGCTGCCGCCCAAGCAAGAGTTTGTCGTGTGCGTGCCGCCGACGACGATGCAGCGGAGGCTCTACAACCTGTATCTCACGACCCTCAGCGAAGGGTGCTTGAGCCCGACGGGCGCCAACTCCCTCGATCATCGGTTGTTCGCCATCGCCGGCGATCTCGCGCTGGTGGTGAACCATCCGAACTGCTTTCGGAGGAAGATGCAGATGGCCCGCGACGAGGGACAAGGCAAGGAGGGCAACGAGTCGAAGGGGCTCCCGGAGACGCTCATCTCGTCGGCCATCAAGGAGACCAACGTTCAGGATCTAAGCAACCCGCGCATGTCGGTCAAGACAGAGCTCCTCTTGATTATCCTGGACGAGGCTCGGGCTGTGCGTGAGAAGGTGCTGGTGTTTAGTCAGTCACTGCTGACGCTGGACTACCTGGAGAACCTATTGAAGTGGCAGAAGCGCCAGGTGTGTCGGCTGGACGGGCAGACGCCCATCGTCAAGCGGCAGGAACTGGTCAAGAGCTTCAACGGCGGCAGCCAGGAGGTGTACTTGATATCGACCAACGCCGGGGGCGTCGGGCTCAACATTCAAGGGGCGAATCGGGTCGTCATCTTCGACTTCAAGTGGAACCCGGTGCACGAGCAGCAGGCAGTGGGACGGGCGTATCGAATCGGGCAGGAGAAGCCCGTCTTCGTCTACCGCTTCGTCACGGCCGGCACGTTCGAGGACGATCTGCAGAACAGGGCCGTGTTCAAGACGCAGCTGGCGTCGCGCGTCGTCGACAGGCAGAATCCGCTGAGCTGGTCGAAAAAGGACTGCAACATCTTCCACACGGTCGAGGAGGTCAAGGCCCAGGATCTGAGCGGCTTCTTGGGCAAGGACCGTATCCTGGACGCGTTGATCCGGCACAAGTCCAACAACGAGGCGATTCGCTACATTGTCTCGACAGACACGTTTGAGGAGGAGGACCCGGACGTGGGGCTCACGGCGCAGGAGCAGCGTCAGGCCGAGGAGGAGGCCAGGATGAACCACCTCCGGCTCAGCAACCCGGCCGAGTTTGAGAGGCTCAAGGGCCAGCTGCAAGAGGCCGAGCTACAGCGGGCGTGCTTGATGGATGGGGCGGCGCAGCAAGGGCAAAACTCGGTTCAGCGCGGCCACGCAACGGGCTGGGCGCCCCTGGCACCCCATGGGTCGCTCGGCACGGGACCGCCGGCCTGGTCGTTTTCTGCGACGCAGCAGCCTCGGCAGGTCGATAGCGGGCCACAAAGGGGAACCGGAATGTCGTCGGCGGTGGCTGTCGACGGAGCGCACCCCGTCGGTGCGAGTCCTGCCATTCGACCCAATGCTAATGCGACTCCTCCCCCGAGTCGGCCCACGACAGGAGCAACTCTCGTGGCCGCGGCGGCTCCCTTGGAACAGCAGGCCGTCGCTGAGCAGCGTCAAGACGGATCAAAAGGAGAGCAGGCAACGGCGCCGCTACCCTTGGCCGGTGCGAACACGTATTTCGGGGAAAAGGGGGCGGATGACGGGGCAACTGTGGCGGAGACGACGGCGCCGCTTTCCGTCACCGGGCTTAAGACGCCGGCGCTGGATTCGACCGGTCGGCCGACGACGCCGAGTCTAAAGAGGCTTTTCGCGCCGCTGGGGCGAACAGTGGCCCAGACAGAATTCCAGGAGGCGCTACGGGGTGAGGCGCTACGGCTCTTGAAGGAGGGCCTGCAGGCCCACAAACGACCGGAGATACTAGCGAAGAGTGTGACGACAGCCATCGACAGGTTCCGGAAAGAGCAGACGCAGGGATTCCCACTCGACGACCAGCATTGGCGTCTGCTCCGAGGGTTTCTGCTCAGTCCACGATTTGCGCTCAGTGTCGTGTCGGGCCACCTCAGTCCCTCGTTTCTGGGCCGCGCGGACCAAGCGGAGCTGGAGCGTCGGGTTACGGTGCTGAACACGCTATCGGAGGAGGAATTTAACAAGCAGATGAGCGCGTCGTGGGGCAGGGCGCCGGACCCCTCGGTATGAACTCCCTCCCCTACCCGGAGTGAGTCGTGGGCGGAAGGTGCAGAGAACCGGAGGCTGACGGACTCGGGACGTGGAACCCGATTCAAAAAAACGGCTTAAAGAATCTGGAACTGTTGCGACGGCCGATGGCCCAGACGGAGGGAAGGCAAAAGAGCGCGCGGGCATGGGAGGACAAGGAGGTGATGATGGAGACCGAGGACAAGCGGCGGCGGCGGACCGTCGGGGTGTAGACATTTGCCAATGGCGCAGGACTTGAGACTTTGATGATGATGAGATACCCGATTACACATACTACGCACAATGTTGTAGGGAGGAGGGAAGCTCTGCGTCCAAGTGCATCCGATGGATGATGCTCATCCTCAGACGTAGACTCTGTGTAGGTAGGTGGTAGGTAATAAGCAGGGAGAAGCCACGTGACTGGCAAACACTAATGCACAGTGCTCAGGACAGGCTGGCACAGTCTTCTCTCCGGGCTCTCAGGAACCATCCGTGCGAAGCTAGGTAAGTATAGTGAAAACGAGCACGCCGATGTATTTTCGCTCACAATTTCTACGGACAGTTGACATGATTTTGCTCGTTTCTCGTGGCAGGCCACCCAACCACTTGTAGCTAGGTAGGCCGGCTCGGATTGGCGGCCAAGGGCGGTCTGAAAAGCTGCGCGGTGATTGGCTAATTGGTCATCGGGGCCCCACGCTTCCGGAATGGGGCAGAAAAATGGGCACGGGTGCATTGATTCCGCCACTTCCGTCCACCGCCGCCGGTCACTAACCGGTCAACGACGACTCCTCCTCCTCCTCCACCTCCTCCCCCTTCCCGGACGACAACGACGACTCCTCCGCGCCGTCATTGTCTGGCATCACGCTTTCCCCCCTTTGTTTCTTCTTCTCTCTTCTTCTCACTCCATTCTTGTCAATAAAAATATTACCTCCCGTTGTCAATGGAGAGCGTCCTGCGCCAGTCGCGGGCCCTATGCCCTTTCCTCAAGGCGGCGTCGCCAGCCAGTCTACGGGCCATGTCGGTCGTCGCCCGCGCTCCGGGCGTCTCCAAGTTGCAACGAGTGGCCCGACGCTGCCCCGTCATGGGAAAGGCGCTGGCCATTCAGTCTTCGCGAATTCACTCGGGCTGCGCTCACTCAGCCCGGGCGGCTGATGCTGCTGATGTTGTCGAGGACGGCCCGTCTCCGGCGACGACGACGACGACGACGACGACGACGACGACGACGACCAAGTTCGATTACGAGGCCTTTTACGCCGGCGAGCTCGAAAAGAAGCATCGTGACCGGTCGTACCGTTACTTCAACAACATCAATCGCCTCGCGCGCGAGTTCCCCCGCGCTCACATGGCGGAGCGCGACGAGCGCGTCACCGTCTGGTGCGCGAACGACTATCTCGGCATGGGCAGCAATCCGCGCGTGCTTGAGCGCATGCATAAAACGCTGGATGAATACGGCGCGGGAGCGGGCGGCACGCGCAACATCTCGGGTCATAACCAGCACGCCGTCGACCTCGAGGCCACTCTGGCGACGCTGCACGCCAAGCAGGCCGCCCTCGTCTTCAGCTCGTGCTACGTGGCAAACGACGCGACGCTGGCGACGCTCGGCAGCAAGATGCCCGACTGCGTCATCCTCTCCGACAGTCTTAATCACGCGTCCATGATCCAGGGCATCCGGCACTCGGGCACCCGCAAGCTCGTCTTCCGCCACAACGACGTCAAGGACCTCGAGACCAAGCTGGCGGCCCTGCCAACCCATGTGCCCAAGATCATCGCCTTCGAGAGCGTTTACAGCATGTGCGGCTCCGTCGGTCCCATCGCCGCCATCTGCGACCTGGCAGAGCGGTACGGTGCCATCACTTTCCTCGATGAGGTTCACGCCGTCGGCATGTACGGCCCGCACGGCGCCGGCGTCGCCGAGCATCTCGACTGGGAGGCCCACGCGGCAGGCCGTCCGCTCGGCACCGTCATGGACCGCGTCGACATCATCACCGGCACACTCGGCAAGGCATACGGCTGCGTCGGGGGCTACGTGGCGGCCAGTGCCCGCCTCATCGACATGATCCGCTCCCTGGCCCCGGGCTTCATCTTCACCACGTCTCTGCCGCCGGCCACCATGGCCGGCGCCAGGGCGTCGATCGTGTACCAGATGGAGCACGACGGCGACCGCCGGCTGCAGCAGCTGCACACGCGAGCCGTCAAGGAGGAGGTGGAGGCGAGGGACATTCCCGTGATACCGAACCCGTCTCACATCGTGCCCATACTCGTTGGTGACGCGGTGACGGCAAAGGCCGCTTCCGACATGCTCCTGCGCGAGCACCGCATCTACGTCCAGTCCATCAACTACCCTACCGTGCCCGTCGGCCAGGAGCGTCTCCGGATCACGCCGACGCCAGGCCACACAAAGGAGTATCGCGACGCGCTCGTGGCGGCCCTCGACGACGTGTGGACCCGTCTGCGCATCCGCCGGACCTCGGACTGGGCTGCCCGCGGCGGCTTCATCGGCGTCGGCCTGCCCGGTGGCCGTCGGCAGCCGCCACTATGGACAGATGGCCAGCTGGGCGTCGAGCAGGCCGCTGCCCAGGAGATGGCGGCCCGTGACGGCGCATGTCGTCATCGCCTGACCGAGGCCCTGCTGGCCCGGGAGGCCGTCGTTCCGGCCAATCGCATCGTGGGGGCAGCCGCGGCTTGAGGTGAGGTGAGGTGATGGCCGGGGTTTGGATTTGTGATGTTATGCTTTACGTTCCCTTTTTTTTTTTTTTTTTTTTTTTTTTTTTTTTTTTTTTCTCCTTTTTTCTTTTTTACACTTTCTCCGTTCACGCGGTTCCTGCTCAAGCCGGCCCCGCGCGTGCCCGTTGAACATGCGGCAATCTG
>LAZP02000117.1:21260-41910 GCA_001272575.2 Ophiocordyceps unilateralis | reverse complement strand
GCCGCAGGTCACGTGCGCACCCGACTCATGTAGGTGTGCAGGCTAGCCATCAGGCTCGTGCCGATGGCTAGCCTGGTCAGATTCATCACACATCACCACTTTGCTGATGCATGCCTCTTCCTTCGGGCTTAGCCCTTCCCCTTGATCTGCGTGCCTGCCTAGGTACCTACCTACCTACCTAGCCTCTCTAGAGTACCTAGGTAGGTAGGTAGGTAGGTAGGTAGGTAGGTAGGTACCGAGTGGTATTCCCGGAGCCCGAGATGCGGATGACGATTGATGCCTTCTTCAGACCACAGAGAGCTCTACGCTTTTAGAGTCAAGACCATCTCAACCAAACCTCTAACCCGCAATGCTCGCGCCGCCCGTCAACCTGCCCAAGTGGTGAGAGCCTAGAACCCGTTTCCCTCCCTCCCTTTTCTCTTCTCTCCTCCTTACCTAGACTTCCTATGCCAGGCTCGAGGAAAATGCGGCGCTTCTCCAACCGCCCATCAACAACTACTGCGTCTACAACAAAGACATGACCGTCATGGTATTCTCACCTTCTTCTTCTTCTTCTTCTTCTTCTTCTTCTTCTTCTTCTTCTTCTTCTTCTTCTTCTTCTTCTTCTTCTTCTTCTTCTTCTCTCTGCCATTCCTTCTCATTCCTTCTCTCCAGCCAACTAACTAACCAACTAACTAACTAACTAACTAACCTCTTTGCTATTTCAAAACACAGATCGTCGGCGGCCCCAACGCCCGCACCGATTACCACATCAACCAAACCCCAGAGTGGTTCTTCCAACACCGCGGCGCCATGCTCCTCAAGGTCGTCGACCAAGGCCTCTTTCGCGACATCGTCATCCCCGAGGGCAGCATGTTTCTTCTGCCCCCCGGCGTCCCTCATAACCCTGTGCGCTTCGCAAATACCGTCGGCCTCGTCCTCGAGCTCCCCCGTCCCGAAGTCTCCGTTGATCGGCTACGTTGGTACTGCGCTGCCTGCACCGCCGTCGTACACGAGGCTTCTTTTCACTGCTCCGACCTCGGCTCCCAGATTAAATTGGCCGTTGACGATTTTGCCAATGACGATGAAAAGAGAAAGTGTCCGAGCTGTAGTCGGCTGGCTGAAAGCGCCCCTCCGCCTGGCTCCATCCCGGATCCCAATCTCGCGTCGAGCGAAGAGAGCATGTAGGACGGACGACGTGTGGGGCGGTTGATCTGCCTTGTCTAACCACCTGTACCTAACTATTGTTGAAACACCTCGTACAAATTGTCTAAACTCTCCCTCTCCTGTTTGCCAAAACGCTTCTCCTATCACGCTTCACGTCTCGGTATATCGGTACGACGTCGTCGACTCCTGGACAGGCACCTCAATGACCCCCTCCTCGATCTCCTCTCTGTCGACCATGATGCCCGCACGGATCAGGTCACCCGCCTCCACCGGTCCGACACCGGCAGGGGTGCCGGTCAAGACAATATCGCCCGGGAACAGCGTCATGACCTTGGCAATCTCGCTCAGAATGCGCGGGATGCGGTGCATCATGTTCCCCGTCGAGTCGCGCTGCCGCGGCTGCCCGTTGACGTGAAGGAATATTTCGGCATTGTACGGGTCCGGGATGCTACTCTTGGGAATGGCTTGGCTCAAGGGCAGAAAGGTATCGAAGCCCTTGGCGATATCCCAGGGGAGGCCCTTCTTCTTCGCTTCGTCCTGTATGTTTCGCGCCGTCACGTCGATGGCCAAGGCGTAACCTGCGCCCCTTTCCCTCAACCCCTCCCGGGCCCTCGATATATATAAGCACGGAAAAGGAGGAGGAGGGGGGGGAAAAGGGGGGTCTCGCCATCACGACGCACTCTGAATGGCCTGTTCCGCGCGTTTATCTTCCGATACATCCAGTTTTTTCAACCTCTTTCCCATGATGAGGGCCAGTTCGACCTCGTGGTGCAAAACGACACCGCGAGGCCGCAGAATAGGTCCCGTACCCGGGAGCAGAATTGACGAAGGCGGCTTGAGGAAGAAGAAGGGCTTTTTCGGCTTCGCACTCTTCATCTCGTTGATATGGTCCCTGTCGAGGAGAAGACAACACAACAGTTTCAGTAATTCATCTTTCTTCTTCAATTTCAATTTTTTTTTTTTTTCCTCTCACATGTAGTTGCGCCCGATGCACACAATCTTGCTAGCGTTCTGGAACGCCAGCGTATCAGCCCCCAGCATCACTCGTGGAATAACCGCCATGGCGAATTTCGACGTCTCGTCTCTCTCCCCCTCCTAGGAGCTCTTCCGCCTTCGTTTTGAGAAGTTGGATGATTGGATGCGAGGCTGGCTGGCCTGTGCAAAATCAATGCTGCAGATTCGACGGAAGGAAACGGGAAAAACTCCGGTTCCGGGGAGTTAAAAAAAGAAAACCCCCTCTCCCTCGGCCCAATCACCGATCCGGCTCTCAACGTCTCTCACACAATTCCTCGGCTCGCGTACCTACCTACCTACCTACCTACAGTGATTCTGTACACATCATATACACATTTGCATGCTTGATAGTCAAGACGGACGACTCAACTTCATCTCGCTCAGGAGACGTCATTTCATATATTCTGCGGCTCCTGTCCCAGCCGCTGGGCTATCTCTCATCTCTGTCCATATGTCCCCTACTTTCTACCATTCCATCCAAAGCCCACTTGGCCAAAGAACAGGTTTGGGATAGTAGTAGTCAGAGGGATAAAAAAAAAACACGGCAAAGCAAGTCCTCACGCCGAGAAAATGCAACACGACGCCGCGCCTGTGTACAGATGCATCTCATCCCATCTCGGACAGTTCGTCATCCAGCTCAAGCCACGTAGCGGTACATGGTCGGCGCCTCTTCGTCCGGCCGCTCGAGATATTCGCGCCCGATCAGATCCTCGATTCGCTTCTTGATCAGTCCCACCTCGGGCTTGAAGCGCGATGACAACTGGCCGAGCACCTCGCTGACCAGCTGCGCGTGGCTGAGCTCCTTTCGGGACCTGCCGATTGCGACAAGCCTGGGGTCAGCAGCTGGCTTGATGAAAGCGTGGGGGAGAAAACCAGTGAAACCCACTTCATGATCCTCACAATGGCCGCGTCGATGGTGTGCTTCCTCGACTGGTCATTCTTCTCCTGCGTCGTCTTCCTCTCCTGCGTGTCCTCCACCTTGGACACGGCGCTGATGATGGGCGCCTTGATCCGCATCGCCTTGCTCTGGAAGGCGGCGTTGAAGGAGAAACGATCGCCGGGCTTGACCGACTTGTTGGCCGGCTCCTTGTTCAGCACCCGCGACTTGGGCGCCACCGCCACCGCCGTCAGCGTTCGCTGAAGGTCCTGCGTCGAAATGTCCGTCTTGCCCTGAATCTCCTCAAACGACAGGCTCTCGTCGTCGCCCACGTCGTTGAAGAGCAGGAGCACCGCCATGGCCAACGTCGGCACGCTCAGCTCGTACCGCCTCTCGCGCGCCAGCACTCCGCCTTTGCCGGCCAGGGCGGGGAAGACGCAGCGCATGTCGGCGCTGCCCGTCGACGCGATCCACGTCAGCTTGCGCCCGTTGCGGTTGGCCAGGTAGAATTGCTCGAAGCTGGCCTGCAGGCGCCGGACGTCGTGCGAAAAGGTGCACGAGGCGCGTGACCGCTCGCCCACCGACGCCTGGCGGCCCATGACCTCCTGCGGCCAGTAGTTGGTGGTGAGGACGCTGATGTTGAGGTCAATGGTCCGGCTGCCGTCGCCCACGGCGTCCTTGTGGGCGCGGTACGTCGACGTCAACTCCGACGACGTCACCAGGTCGCGGAACATGCCCTCGAACTTGCTCGTGAACTGCTGGCCCAGCTCCTGCTTCATGCGCGAGATGATCTGCTTCTCCACGTCGTGGCTCTCCGACTTGCCGTGCAGCAGCCGCCGGGCGAGGTGGCGCTGATAGTACGTCTGGAACAGGTCCCGGTCCTGCAGGTAGCGGATCAGGACGATGGCCCTATCCAGCATCTCGTCCACCTCGGCCTCGGTCTTGCCGCGGATTCCGCGCTTGAGGCTATCGTCCATGTAGAGCGACACGTACTCGGAGCTGCGCGAGAAGAGCCTGATGAAGTCGGTGAAGCTCTTGGTCAGGGCCGTCTGGATCACCAGGTCGTCCTGGAAGCAGCCGCTCAGCAGCTTGTCGAACTTGTCCTTGAGACGCAGCACGTCGTCGACCCACTTGATGGCCGCCGCCGTCTGCTGCGCTGCATGGTTGAGCGTCTTGTTGGCCTTGTCGCCGCCTTCGCCAGCCTCATCGGCCTCGCCCTGACCGACTGCGCTGAAGTCGGTGCCCTTGAGGGCGTGTTCGATCTCGAGGCCGAGCTCAACGACTCGCTTCTGGAGCATGTCACGTAGCGCCGTCTTGTTGGCGTCTACCCGGGCGATGAGCTTGTAGAGTATCGACAGGTCCTCGGCCTTGTCGTTGTCTATCATCCACCTCAGCCCGCTTCCCTCCATGGCGAGAAAGTCGTCGAGGTGGGCACTGATGAGCGTCTCTTCGATGACGGCCAAGACATGAGGCAGCGTCTCCGATTCGATCGTCGTACGGCAACGATCGACCTCCTCACTCAGCCGCCGCTGCGTGTGCCTCAGCCAGGTGCTGGCGTCGGCGTCGCGCATGAGGCGAAGACATTCCCGACTGTAAAAGTCGTGGCTGCTGGCCAGGAAGCGATCCTGAAAGACGGTGAGGTACAGCGTCTTGTTTTCGTTCTCGTCCTCCGTCTCGTAGAGGCAGCTCAGCATGCGGCTGCAGCTCCGCACCAGGTATCGATCGATGACGTCGCCCTCCCGCTCCATGTCGATCTGGTCCAGCATGACGGAGATGACAAGATCGACGACCAGCTGGCTGGAGTTGGCGTTGAGGCAGGATCGCAGGATGTGGTCGCGAAAGAGGGCGATGGTCGTGGCAAAGATGGGCACCCGGTTCGGCTCCTGCTGGGTGTAGCCTCGATCCATGTACATGAGGATGTCAGCCGTCATGTTCATCGACATGTTGTGGTCCTGCCAAGTGTCGCGGACGCCGAGAAGAAACTTTTCGCCCGTACGTCTACGCTCATTGACGGAGCAGGACGACTTGTCGACGCCGATGCTGATAAGATTCTTGGTCACCAAGACTTCAATCTTGGGGATGACGTGCGATGTAAACCATTGCTCCTCGAACTGTTTGACCCTTTCGTACAGAACGGCACCCTTCTTCGTGAGGACGATCTTGTAGGCGGCTCGATAGAGTTCCTCGAACGATAGTCGGCCACAGCTCTTGTTGTGAATGTCGCGAAGAGCCTCCTCGAGCATGTGCCAACAGGCTTCGAAATCGGCGCCTTCTCCATTGGACTAGACGAGAGTAGAGTCGGCCAAGACGTCCAGTGGAAGGAGGCGGCGGCTCGAGAGCAAAGGGGACAAGGGGGCGTCTTTACTCACGCGCACGAAACGACGGGGGGGGCGGATGCGGCCGCCGCGGGCACCGGCACCGGCTCGGCCAGAGATCATGGCAGGCCAGCGCAGTCGAGGACGTCACAGACTTGCCCAGCAGGCGGGGATGAAGCTCTCGTGCAGACCAAGCGAGGCGAAGGGAAGAAATACCGGTGCTGTGTGTTGAGGAAGATGGGGAGAGGTCTAGCAGCGACGCATCAAGCAAGCAAAGCTCGAGCGCACTTTTCGTCCCATGGCAGACCCAAAGAGGTGCGAGGGCAAACGGTGCGAGGCGCGCGTCGGGCGACGAGGCGGGCGTCTTGGTGTGGCGTCGTTTATCGATAAGGGCCTTGACGACCGAGGCTGTCGTCGGCTGAGCAGGTGAAGAAAGGAGGAGGTCAACGAGGCGTGACGGAGCTGATGATGGGATTTTGAACTGAGACAAGCTGACTCAAAATTACGAAACGATGGCAGTAAAGACGAGCACAAGGGACTGGAGTCGGTTGCCGAAACGCCTTGTCAAGCTGCAGCAGAACTTGATCGGATCGTGGCAGCGGCTGCTTTTTATCTTGGGAGTTCCGGGCAGCCGGGTCACGTGTGTGATTGTCACGTGTACCGGTTTTTCTTCCACCTGGGGGGGGTTTTTTTTTTTTTCTGACTTGCCGACTAAGGCCAAGCCTACCTGGGGCGAGGCGACGAGGCTGGCCAAGCATCCAGCATCATAGCATCACATTGGTAGCCTTTTTACATACCGCAACCGCCAAGATGAAGCTCGTCAGGTATTTCTTCCATGACGAAAGAAGACGACGCAAAGCCTTTTTCCCCCTTACGAGAATGCAATAGATCGGAGCAGCCGACTAACGTGCCGGGACCAGATTCTTGATGAAATGCGCCAACGAAACGGTGACGATTGAGCTAAAAAACGGCACGACTTCCCTTGACATGGAGCATGAAGAGATAACAAAAAAAAAACACCAAGCTGACGTCTCCTCAAGGCACCATCGTCCACGGCACCATCGCCTCCGTCTCGCCCCAAATGAACACGGCGCTGCGCAACGTCAAGATGACAGCCAAGGGGCAGAGCCCCGTCTCGCTCGACACGATGAACATCCGAGGCTCGACCATCCGATACTTTATCCTGCCGGACTCGCTCCCCCTCGACACGCTGTTGATCGACGACGCGCCTAAGCCCAAGAACAAGGCGCGCAAGGAGGCCGATCGCGGAGGCCGCGGCCGCGGTAGAGGAGGAGGTCGTGGCCGAGGCCGTGGCCGTGGTCGAGGACGGGGCTGAGATGACCGAAGTTATCTGGAACTGGACCTGTTCATCTTCATGTGGTCCATCTACACGGCGAAAGAATTGGGGGAGCGTCGCTGGAGTGAGGAGATTGGGCACACACAGCATTGCTCGGCCATGGACTTTGGCGTTTAGGTATCTTCGGTCATGATGAGAATTTCATCTGGAACGATGCAGGCTTCGGAATGCAGGCGAAAAGCCTGTCTTCAGCGTCGTTTCGGCACCGTGAGCAGCCAGTCGAGCTCCCTAATATTTTGTCGCCTTGCCGACGTTCCCCCCTCGTCTCCATGTTCCAAGATACATATTTCGGGGGTATTTGTAGAACTCTCGCGCCCTGCATCTCCTCTCGTCATGATCCGTTGCACGTCCCTCGCCCTCTCAGAGCACGCCTCCCTCTCGCAAAGGCTCTCGCCAAATCCGGACAACCTGCAGCTTCTCCCAGCCGGCCGTCTTCCCACTGGAGCCGACGGACTCAGCCCTCCAGGCAGGCCCAAAGTCGCGAATACGCTGCATGACCAGCTGGGGCCTGTTTTGCGCGCAGAGGAGGATGTAGGCGCAACCGACGGGCGACAGCACGCGCGGAAGCTCGTCGATGAGCCGATCCGTCGTCTGCATTCCGTCATGACCCCCTGCGTAGGCCAGCGAGAGGAGATACGAGTCGTCGTCGAAGGAAGGCCTCGTGTCGGTGGCGGTGACATGGGGTATAGAAGGGAGGGAAGGCGTCGGCACGTAGGGTGGGTTAAAGATGAGTAGATCAACGCTGTGGTCGCGCCAGGGGGAGACGAGGTCGGCCACACAGACACCGAGGTAGCAGCCGTGGCGTGATGCATCGTCGGAGGGATTATCGTCGGCATGGTCTTGGGCTTCATTGCGACCATGGCGCTGGGCCTTGGTCACAGTCGCGACAGTGGCGCGACAAGCCACAACGCTGACGTCGACTCCAGCGGTAAGCACCAGCCGCGAACCCAGTATAACCTCGGCGTGAGCGTGTACAAAGGCCAGGACGACGCCCGAGCCGGTGCCGACCTCGACGACGAGGAGCGGCGCGCCGTCGCTCAGCTGCTGGCGCAGGAAGCGGCCCTCATTCGGCGCCGAGAGCGTGTCGAGCAGTAGGAACGAGTCTTCGGCCGGCTCGTAGACGCGCTCGTACGGCACGTGCGACGTGTCTGGCGTGGGGAGCATTGATGGATGCCTTTTCTGTTCTCGTCAAGGTGAGGAAGGTAGGTAGATAGTGAGGAAAACCTCGGGCTTCATGAAAAGCACTCCACCAAACACACCCAAAAAAAAAAAAAAAGAGTCACAAAATCACACAGCTCAGCTCAACCCCCCAATCATCCTCATCCGGCCCAACGCCCAGCTTAACCCCCCAACCCATGCGCTCGACGACACGCACCACGTTGCCGTCCGGCGGCCCGGGAGCGCATCGCGGACAGGTCCGACTGCGGGTCCGATAGACGGCCGGACGCTCCTTGGTCACGCCCGTGTCGCCGAAGCTGCGGCATGTGTAGAAGCCCATGCCCGGTCCACAGGGCTCCGTCACGGCTGCCCAGATGTGCTTGCAGTCGCGGTGGCGGAAGAAGGTGACGGCGCACATGGCGACCTCGATCTCTGTCTCTCTCGCTCTGTGTCCCTCTCGCTCTGTCTCTCTCTCTCTCTCTCTCTCTCTCTCTCTCTCTCTCTCTCTCTCTCTCTCTCTCTCTCTGTGTGTGTGTGTGCGTGTGTGTGTGTCTCTCTCTCTGTGTATGTATGTGGGTGGGTGTGGGGGGTGTGTGTGTTTTTGTGGTTATAGATACTCGTCTGTCTCTTCGTTTGTCCGGTGCCAGGGCCGAGGCGTAAAAACGGTCGAGGGCGTGGATGAGATGGCGACAAGATGCAGGAGAGGGAAATGCCTACACAGGCAGGTAGAATGACAAGGTAAATGGCATGACGCAGGCAGAAAAATGTCACAAGAAATCAAAAAGTATCCCAACCTATTCTCACCGCAAACGCCGGCTCTGTGATTCAGAGGACGCCCAATGTGGCGGCAACCATCGTTCATCCAGAGCTCTCTATACATGTAGCCCTACTATCGTCAGAGACATGTCCACGCCTAGCTTACTCGTCTATCCTGTCCGGCTCCCATTTCCTACATCTGCCCTCTGGAGCTCGACTCTATCGTGAGCCCTTCTCCCTCCTTGAGCGTGCTGGCCTCTCCCAGCCCGTCCGACGACGAAGACGACGCCGAGTCGTCCGGGACCAGCCTCGAAAGCATGCCTTCCATGCGCTGTAGCGACTTCTCCATCGATTCCACCCTGGCCGCCAAGGCCCCCTGATCTTCGCTCTCCTCGGTAAAGGAGCCGCGCAGCTTACTGGCGAGACCCGGAAACATCGAGTCCCTGCGCGACGGCTTTCGCGGCTGTACGTCCGTCGTCGTGTTCTGCCGCGTGAATTGCCGCCGGATGAGATGATGCGTCAGGTCGTCGTCGACGGCAATATCGTCGTGCACGTCGTCCGGCGGCGGCACGCTAAAAACGTCTCGAATATCTCTATGCGTCGACACCTTCCACTTGCGCCAGAGTCGGCGCCTCATCGTCGGCCGCACCGATTCATGCTCGCCCGCCGACCAGAGCAGACGGCGCTCAGCGACGGCGATGACGAGCAGCAGCGGGAGGTTCACCAGCCGCACCATGGTCACGTGGATCTTGTGGAACCAGCGAGGGCTGACGATGAACTTGAGCGGTAGGAGCATGAAGACGGCCAAGAGGTTAAAGGGCGGCTGATAGGCGAAGATGGCGTCGGCCTTGACGCCCTCGAGCGTCAGCACCGCCCGGCGGAACTGCATCTCCGCCATGGCGTTGGTCGAGATGTTGCTGAACGTATTTGAGAGCATCGAGACGAGGATGGTGAGGAAGAGAGTGTTGCCGAGGAAAGCAAAGGCGATCATGATGCAGGGCCCGTACAGCCAGTGGAACTCCGTCTTGCACCTGCGTCAGATGCCGTGTCGAGAGCGTCATAGAGAGTGGCTTACCGAACGCTGGATGCCGGTGCCATCGAGGCCGAACCAGATGTAAATCATCCACTTGGATATCGTGCTAGTTTCCTATCCGTCAGCCCAGCTGTTCCACGACCGTTCATCTTTTGACAGAACTCACACCAGAGGATGGATGCCCTCTCCCAGCCACCGCAGCGAGAGCAAGAATCCAAAGAAGCACCAGGCAGACAGCGCCGTCAGAAGGAAAAAGTCGGCCATCATGGACCGCAGAGATAGGAAGATCAGATTGTCCGACAGAAGAATAAAGGCGAGGCGAGGTACCAAGACGGGGGCTGCCAGTGCCAAAACATCATAGGCCTGTTGGGCGTAGCTGGGATCGCCCAGTCGCAGCCCGTGAAGCCGGATCACCAGATAGACGGAGAAGATGCAGGTGAAGGTGACGTCGAGAAAGGACCACAGGTTCTGGGTATAGACGTCCCTGCAACGGGGCAGTCAGACCACATGAGACACGAGGAGCCTTTGAGGGCGCAGGGAGAGGGCATCTCACCAGCCGTGGGCCATGATGGTGGCCAGTTGATCCAGTCCCCAGCCAAAGGCATAAACAGCGAAGATGGTCTCCAGTGGAGTGATGCTGCCCTTGCCCCGTCGGAGCATGACGCCCACGTACAGGCCCAGCAGAATGGCGAATTGGATGGCCTCGAGGATGGTGCGTGTGCGGGGCACGATCAGACGATACTGATTGAGCAGGGGCGACTCGCGGGGGTCATAGAGGGATATGGGCTTGAGTTTGTAGTGGTCGGGGATGATGTCCCAAAAGGTCGAGGGCGTGTAGATGATGCGACCGTCGTAGATGGCGGAGACGACGCGCTGGCAGGTCGAGGAGCTGAGGAAGTGCTTGCTCTCGGTGATGATGGCCAGCTCGAGAGCGGGCAAGGTGCGATGATGCTTCCAAGGCGATTGAGCCGAGACCTCGTCACGAATGTTGAGCGGCGCATTCTGAAAGGGATGGAAGCCGGCGACCAGGACATGGGCCAGAAGCAGCAAGCCGTCGGTACCAACATAGTCCTCGCCGAAACGCCTGAGGATGCGGGTGGCGATGAGCTCACACAGGGTGGCGCGCGACCAGTTGACGTTTTGGCGGTTACTCGACTGGGACTCCTCCATCAGAAACTGGGCACGATTTACCAGCAAGCAATAGACTGAAGAAGAGAGAGCGGGAGGGGAAGAAGAGAAGAGCGTCGTCAACCGTCTGAACGACAAGGGGGAAGAGAAGAGGAGGGCGCGCTCACCGATGGAGACGTCTCCGAGTTCGTAGAACTTGTCGACCAAGGGCCGGACGACGGTGACGTTGATGCGTACGTCGCGCAACTGCTCGAGGCTCAGGTGATCCTCGACGACGCTGGTGATGTCGCGCCGGATACGATGGATGTTGGTGTAGACGGGAAGATGGCTGTGCGGATTCGACATGCAGCTGTAGACCTGATCCTCGTCATTGTTGCTTTGGCGAGGCAGCAGTGGCCGATGCTCTCCGCCGAGAGGGTGAGAAGAATGAGGAGAAGACGAGGGCGGCGGAAGTTGAGGCGGAAGCGGCGGCGGCAAGGTGATGTGCCGCCTGCGATCCGCCATGATGGCCTGCGATGGAAGGACGGGTGAGTGGGAAAGAGAAAAAGGAGGAGAAGACGAGGGAGGGGAGGGAGGAAGGAGGGAGGAAGACGATGACGATGACGAGATGGAGCGATGTCGGCCTCGTATGGCGGTGAGACAACGTCGTCGGGTAGATTGAAAAAAAAAAACACTGTACTACACCTACCTACACGAGCGGAATTTTGCCACAGACGCAAACAACAAGCCACGGGGGTTAAAGAAGGGAAACAAGTCTAGCGTTAAACTTTCCGTCTTCACCCTCTTTTCATGGTGGCAAAGGAAAATCAAGGACAATGCGTCGGGTCGTCGTCGCCTGCTATTGGCCGGACCGTCTGATGAGCTGGCTTTCATGCGGCCTGGATTGCTTGTGTGTCATTGGACAATGGCATTGACTGACGACAGCCTCAACGCTACAGCCGTGATCCCCTCTCCGACCTCGCCGCCTCCTGCACCAGCTTCCAGGCCAGCTCGGCCAGCGCTCCCCTCGCCGCCGCATATTCCCGGGCCTGCTCGCTGCTGGCTTGCCGCGTCGCTTGACGGGCCGCGATGCCTTGAGCGACCGCCGCCGCCCGGAATATGTTAAAGGCCATCCCCCACGTCAGATCCCGGCTCGGGTCGTAGCCCGATGCTTCGCCGTACCACCTCACCATCTGCTCTGCCGTCGGCAGCCCGGGCGTCTGGCCCGGCAGAAATCCCTTGGCCGAGAAGCGGCCCATCTGCGGCTGCGCGGCCGTGTAGAAGTGCGTCAGGAAGTTGCACACGTCCGACAGCGGGTGCCCGATCGTCGACATTTCCCAGCTGTCATGCCACTCCGTCAGCCAGTGTGAAGGGAAGCGTGGGGAGTGCTTTGTCCTACTCCAGTATGCCAATGACCCGCGCTTCCGTCTTGTGAAAGACGAGGTTGTCAATCTTAAAGTCGCCATGCACCAGCGTCGCCCTGTCCCGCGGCCGCAGCCTTTCGTCGCTGAAGAATCGCACCATGTCATCCTGGTGCGGTAGCCTTCCCACCGGCTCGCCCGTCTCGACGTCGGCCACCATCTCTTGCTTGGCGCAGATGGTGCTCCACGTCTGCACCTGGCGACCGTAGAAGCCGGCGTGCTTCCCAAAGTCGGCCAGCCCGATACTGTTGAAATCGACGGCGTGCAGCCTGGCCAGCGTCTCCGTCGCCGCCCGCCATAGTTTGGTCCGCTCGTCGGCGCTGACGCCGGGCATGGCGAAGTCCTCAAAGATGCGCCCGTCGAGGAACTCCATGAGGTAGAAGGGCGTGCCGATGACCGACGCCTCCTCGCACAGGCAGTACGCCTTGGGAACCGGTACGGCCGTAGCGTCGAGCCCACGCATGATGCGATATTCGCGCTCCACCTTGTGCGCCGTTTGGGAGAGGAGCTTGCCCGGTGGCTTTTTTCGTAACACGAGCCGCTGCCCGTCGGCGCCCGTCACCAGGTACGTTGGATTGGATTGGCCGAAGCCGAACTGTCCGGGTGAGCGTGAGCGTTGCCGAGTTCATCGCTAGACTGACCTGCTTCACCTCCACGGGCCTCTTGATCTGGGGGACCTTGTTGTCGAGATAGCGCTCCAGGGCCGCCTCGTCGATGGGCTGCCGTACCCTTCCCGCCATGGCGACGTCTGCTTGGCCTGCGGAAGCTGCCAAAGAGCCTCGTCAGTCAACCAGGAGGAGGGAAAGAGGGGGAGACAGTGGCGACAAAATGCAGCAAGAGTCTTGAACGTAGCGAGGCCGAAGTCAAAGCCACTTGGTTTGACGGGCGAGTCGAGCAACGGCGTAATAAGGTGTGCTTGGGGAAACGGACCGAGGCTGACACTATTGCAGCCGAGGTCCATCATCCATCCAAGGTGCCCAAAGTTACATTGTCGTGGCTGGTAGCGCCACATAGTTTCTTTTTCATCGTCGACGGGTGAAACGTCATTTTCAGGTCCAAGGGCGTCAACAAGCTGCCGCCCCGACATCCGAGCTCTCCCATCGCCAAGCCGGCCACGTTGCCCTCTCGACAATTTGGATGGGGCCGAGCACCACGGCAGACGACACCTTCATGTAGGGAACCAAACAGTGGCAAAGAGGGTGGCTGATGACACAGTCGGGCCAGATGACCTCCCCAGCATCTGGCCGAGCCATAATAGCGTGGCACAGCATCTTGTAGGGGTGCTACGGCGTCTGACGAGCGAGGGCACACACAGTATTCCCAAGTATGTATGGTGCCATCTCGATCAACATGTCGCAGGGAAGACGATGCTTCAAATGAGCCATGCATCAGTCGCCCGCCCAATCGAGGCCAGCGACGCAGGTCATGTGGAGGATGCGCAAGCTGCTCGCGGTTGATGATGATGCAGGGTAGGCAATCACGGACATGGATGAATGCGAACCCGCAGCTGGCAGTGCAAAAGGGCGTGCGATTCCAGGAAACTGGTCAGGATCTTATCAGATGCCGTCCTCTTTTTTTTTACCCAGATACCGTCTCTGGAGCCCGTTCTGTAGTCGGCCAACCATCGACCCCGACTTTTGAGCTCATCCCGTATGACCGAGACCAGGACTCGCCTGCTGGCTGAGGATAGGAACATCGGGGAGGCTGAGAAAAGGCGGACAGCCAAGGACGCCATTGTTGTCGCGTCGATAGTCGCTGTCTTGACCCTCAAGCCGTCGAGGCTCAGCGCCATCGTCATCTATGCATGCTGACCATGTCTGTCGAGTCGACGATGGATTCTGACTGCGTAATGGCAGCCGTCGTAGTAAGACGGGCGCACCGTGCTGCTGCTTTGCCAGTACTCGTGAAGTGATTGCGGACGAGTGCCTGTGCTCAAGACCCCATCTATCACCATCGTGGACGACTCTGACGTCCTCGTACTGTATGTACGCATGCATCCTGTGCAGATGGCTTCTTCAAAGATGCCCAACGACGGGAAGACCGGGATCGTCGTCGAGTTTAGGCACTGGTGTAAGTCGTAATTTCACGTTGGGAGTTCGCGCGTTGGTGCCGTTGGTGCCAGCCATGCCACCCGCCTCTCTGCGGCTTCAGCCAATCATGGCATAGGAAGCAAGGTAAGACGGGATGACGGCACTTGGAGACGCGCCTGAGGTCATCCCTTGCGAGTCCACGGATAGATGTCAGAAGGAAGATTGTTTCCCGGTCCAAGACTCGTACAGGATACGCCAATTGTGCGGATACGTATATCTCGCGCGGGACGGAGCTGGACATATGTACAGCGGCCTCGGGGCTGAGAGAAAACCATGAGAGGCATTTTTATTAATGCCGGGGCGACCTCTCCGGGTCGGTAACTTGTGTGCGGGCGCAGACGACGCACCGCGGCGGCACTGCCTCGTCCTCACCGACTGCCCTCATGGCCGAGGTAGGCATAGTGCCGTATTCAGCGGTAGCTGGAGACAGTTTCTGCATGGCAAACCTGGATTTAGAGAGATGGGGTCCGTTGGGGATTGTCTAGCAGGCCAACAAAGCATTGTGAAAGGCAGACTGTGTGGCAGAGAGTCTAGACGGAGATGGACCGCCGTACGTTGAGGATGCCACACAGCGTGAAAATGGGACGACATACACGGACCATATGCAGGGCTTGAAGAAAGTCCCAGCCAGGCACGAGCTGACGCGACACGCTGTCTTGATACCTTGGGCTCGGTACCTGTAATGGCCAGCTTGAGCCCTGCTACTACAATCGTACATTTGCTAGTCGAGCAGTTCAAAGCACTGACGGCACAGCAGGCGGGAGCAACTGGCGATCTTCGTAGAGATGATAGCAGTATACCTGATTTGGGCTGCTTACTAGGTCGGTAGGTACGTGTCGGCATTCATATTTTGGTGATACCTCTGCCCGTCTGGCATACACACGGTGAGAGTGCTTTTCCCCCGTACAAACTGCGCAAGGAAAAAAAACAACCGGTCAGCTTCCAAACCTTGAAGACCAGGTTCCCATGCTTTCCTCCGCGTGCTAGCCGTGTTAGATAGGGACCTAGGTAGGTTAGGTATACAGGGGTACATAAAACGGCCCGCCATCATGGCCCGTGCACTCGTCGCCTCTCAGCGAATCAAGGCCGAGTCGCAGTGCCAGCCGTCGTGCATGCCCCACCCAAGAGCTGAATCAGCCAGTCACATCGGTTAAAAGACTGAGAGCCCCCGCCCCTCAAATCAAATCACATCCTCGCATTTTCCTTCGTCCTCCCTCGAAGCCGTTTTTTTTTTCTTCCATCTCAACGGCCAATCATTCCGGCTCATTACCTCCTCCACTCAAACGGCTGCGACTCGAAGCGCCCAAGGGAAGCCACGACCACCGGCCAGGCAAGGGCTAAAAAAAAAAAAAGGGTCTACCGAAGCCGCCCACTCTCCCGCCGCCAAATTCGTCAACGCCCCCTCCCTCAAAAAAAAAAAAATCATTACAACACAATTGGCAGTGCCGACCAGCTTTAGAGACACTCGCTCCCCTGGGCTTGCCAGCGCTGGCCATTCACTGTCTTTCAATCCTCCACCAGGCCCGGTCCGCTCCGCGGAACAAAGCGCGGTCTCATCCATACCGACGTGCACCCGATGGAAAGAGCTTGACCGGTTTTTTTTTTTTTTCCCCCAAAGGCGTCAGCACGCTCAGCACCGCCAGCGGAGAAGGCCATCGCTTGACAGCCAAGCAGCGCAAGCAGAAGCGTTACACGCGCTCAAAGCAGCGCCAGAGACGAGTCGTGCGCCGTTGCATCAGCCGTCAGCCCAAAGCAGCTCCAACGAGGCTGACCCGTACCGTTGCGACGTCGTTCCTCTGGCCTTCCCTTCTTCGCCCCTCGACGCCATCCCGCCGCCCAGCAGGTCCCCGCCCGGCTCGCACGTCGGCAGCGAACCCACCCGACCCAGCCACCCAGCAGAGCTCCTCCAGAAGCCGTGTCTGCACCTAAAAACACGGCCCGGCTCCCCACCCCCCTCGACAGCAAATCAGCTCCCGCCCGCGACGACACCGGTCGCCCGCCCATCGCCACTGCAGGCGCCTATCTATCATTGCTTCCGGCCTCGGCCTTGCTCCCTCCATTGGCCGTCCTCGTCGTCAGGTGACAACCCGCGCCTGCGGCGCCCAGCCCTCGCCATCAATCAGCGGCAGCAATCTTCGAGCTCTCGCCGCACGCGTCGCCGACGTATTGCACGACGCACGAGGTACGTACAAGAAGAAAAAGAAGCGCGGTGCTTGTCAGCCGCCTCGCAACCGTCCCGCTTGGTTACATTCGTCCCTGGCCGTTGCATCAGATGGTTTGCAAACCTCGCCATTGCATACATATGTACAACTTGGTCCTCATCTTCACTTATTCACTCCTCCCCCACACTTTTGAATGAGTGCTCGGCGCCTCTGATCACCTCAGCAAGTGCTGCATGGCATCCCCCCCTCCCCCTTGGCCGGCTCTGGTCTTCTGGACAAGGTACTCCCAGCCAGTTGCCTGATTTTCACCCTCCCCCGTACGTCCTTGTCGATCCCACGTCACTCTCCCCTCGGGCAAGAGGCCTATTTCGTCGACCAGCTTTGGGTCCTCCCTTCCGAGTCACTATTGTTCCAGATGGGTGGCAATGGCCAGGTGGAAGACGCCGTGTTGCAGATGATGGCTCCAGGCCTCTTCTGCTCCTCCGTCGGTACTGGAATGGGTGCACGTTTCCGTCATGCAGCAGTGGAGGGTTTGCCAACGCATCGCAAGTGTGGCTCCAAGCGCCGACGACGTCGTCCGCTTCGGCGTCGGCCACCCTGGCTCGCTCGCCCGTTTCGTCCGTGGCTAACGACCCTGGTTGGATAGACGGCACTCCTCGCTTCGCTTCTTCCCGCCTCAGTCACACTGTCGATAACGCACGACGGGGACTCCATCACGTGGGACCCCGTTTTCCCACGGCTGGGCCATCCGTTGGCCCTTCTGCCCTCTCCGCAGCCGCCGCGACATCAGCGTGCATGTACCTTGACCGGCCTGGGAGAGCTACGCACTTTTACGACATCCCAACAGCTACAACTGCCAGCACATCCACCCATTTCCGATAGATTGGGTGCCTGCTTTCATCATACCCAAAGCGACGTCCCAACGCGTGCGCGTGCCCAACCATACCCAAGAGGCAGTCGGCGCCTCTTAAAATCCCCAGTATTCGCTGGATGGTCTGTGCCTGCAGCCATTTGGAGTCCCATCTGTCGCGACCTTTGACCTGCGGTCCCGCCTGGGCGCCCTCATTCGTCCGGTCCTGAGAGCCTCAATTGGAGCGCGGGGGCGAATAGCGTCGAGGATTCAGCGGCGCACTCGCGACGTCCTCGTCCCGCGGGATGATGGAATACGCGCAATACCCACAACAGCAGCAAAACACAAACTCGGGTTACGCCAGCTCGGGCGCAAGCGCCGGTATCACGTCGCCGACCAACCACAGCATCGGCCAGCACTCGGTGCACTCGTCGCCACTCCTCAACTCGGGGCAACAACAACAGTCGCAGCAGTCGCAGTCGCAGTCGCAGTCGCAGTCGCAGTCGCAGCAGCAGCCGGGCCAGCACCACATGTACCAGCCGCAGTACGGCGTGCCCCAGCAGGGCATGCAACAGGTTCCCTATGGCATGCCGGGCATTCAGGCGGCCGCAATGGCTGCCACGGCTGCAGCCTCGGGCTCCAACTACCCCTACATGCACTCGGACCCCAGCATGTCCCAGAGCTCCCCCCGCATGGCCGGCGACAGCTCCAAGAAGGACAGCCGCCAGTCGCCTCGGATGAACTCGTCCCAAATACCTGGCGGCCGGCGGATGAGCCAAGTGACCAGCCCTGGCATGCCCAGCGCGCCGGGCATGGTGAACCACGGCGGGCCGCGTCCGGGGGTGGCGCCGCCTCCCATCCCACCCGGCCAGCCCATGCAGCAGCATCCCCAATCGCCCGAGGTACCGTTGGCCGCGGCCGAGGAGTCGCCCCTCTACGTCAACGCGAAGCAGTTTCATCGCATTCTCAAGCGGAGAGTTGCGCGTCAACGACTAGAGGAGCAGCTGCGGTTGACGACCAAGGGCCGGAAACCCTACCTCCACGAATCGCGCCACAACCACGCGATGCGCAGGCCTCGAGGGCCAGGTGGACGCTTTCTGACGGCCGAGGAGGTGGCCGCCATGGAGAGAGACGCCAAGGGAGAGGATGGCAACAAGACAGAAGGCGGCGACGCAGCTGCCTCCAAAACGGCGGACTCTGCAGGTACGAAGCGCAAGTCCGAAGCCGGATCGGGGTCTCCTAATAAGAAGTCGAAGACAAGCGCCAATAGCGCCGGGGGTGGCGGGGACGCGGACGACGGCTGACGGCAGGGCTCTTTTGTTCCCATCAGCAGCCGAGGCTTCGTTCTTTATGCTCCGGGGCAGTCCCGTGCAACGCATGTCATAGGCGAGATGCTCCTACGGAGCTCCTTGGCCATTTTCCCCTCCCGCCCTTCTGTTCCCCCCCCCCCCGTTCCTCGCCCCGTCAGCCTCGTGGCCCGACTCCGTGTTGACGCAAGAGCGTCGACCAGAGCGAGGCATTGGACCCGAAGGCCCTGCATTGCGAGCTGGAGCATGTTTCGGTTTCTTTCTTCCGAGGATGTTGCTCGCAGGCCCGTCGCTGTCGACGGTGGCCTGGCTGGTTCTTCTTCAAGACGCCCGGAGACCGGTAACAGCATTAAGGGTGGGCAATCGACATGAGACTGGATGGATGATTTGACGCGATGGATACCCCTACTGTCTGTTCCTTAACTTGGTTTACTGTGGTCAGTCCAATGCGCCCCCCCCCCCCCCCTTCGCACCTGTTCATGTCGCTGGCCAAATGTCGGGGCGACTCGGTGGCGAGCGTCAGAGCGTGATTCCAAAGGACCAACGGAAAACAACGGTCTCGCAGCAGGACAATGAACCGAGATGAATTTCGAGCTGTCGAGGTAGCGATCGGAAGATGTGAGGTTGTATGTAGCGTGACCAAATCACTTGGCCTGTGTAGGCTTGACGAACACAGAAGATTCAATGCGTTGTCAGTTGTAAAGGTGTGCTTACCTGGTAGTACGGCTTGCCAGCGGCCTCGAGCTCGGACGTCGTTCACGATGGTCAGGAAGATAGGTAATTGAGGTAGGCACCTGTAGGTAGGTTAGGTAAGAAGAGGGCGGTGGCACGTAGCTGGGAGACTACCCTAGATACAGTCTGTAGTGTCATTTTGTGGAGAAGGCCGATGTGGTCAAGAAGAAAACGTCGATGAGAGGAAAACAAGTAGAGGTCTGGAAAGTCGGGCGTCAAGGCGAGTCGTGAAGAGATCCGGGGCGCGCGGCTCGACGTGGCCAGACGGCGAGGGACATGCGACCAGATAGGGAGGCAGAGACGCGCAAACAGCAGAGCAGATGGGACGAGAGACGAGGAGAAGGGTAGAGGCGAATCGAGATGAAGGTAGTCGCATGGCGGCGCCTGGAAACCGTTCGTCGGTGCCGCGTATCCGTCTCGGGCGTCTCGCCATTCGGGGAGAGGTAGGGGGGGGAGGAAGCGGTTACGAAGGGTGATGATTGGCAGGTTATGTGTTTATTTTAGGGTTTCTTTCCCCTCCCCCATCCCTTTGTCTCCAGCGCGGCGTCTGGGTTTTCTGCGACCTTGTGGCAAAAGACCAACGACAAATAGATTCTGGTCGCCGTTGGAGGACATCATCGTCGACTCGGACACCCCCCTTTTTTTCATTTGTTCGTTCATTATACTGATTGAGATGTTTATCGGCAGTCGGGGGGACTCTATCCGTGGTGTGCTTGCTTGGCAGAAAGCTTAAAGCAGGCGATGGAGGGATGAAATGGACGGCGACGTTGTATGTATGTAGGTATATATGTAGGCATGTAGGTATGTAGGAAGAATGTAGGGACGCACACACCCGAGTGGCCGTCTTATGGGAGCGAGCTTGGCTTTGCTCGAGTAACTGCCGACGAATGGTCGTTGCCCTCTCTTTTTCCTTCTTCACTTTGCACGGGCGGTTACGAGGGCATCTCTCGGTTTACTCGCACCAATCGGCAGAGGCCATGGCATGTAGTCGAAAAAAAAAATAAAAGAATAAAAAAATCCATCCATGGGCGGGCTGGGCTATTTTTGGGGCGACGCGTGGGTGGATCTGTCTGAGCTTACGCTACTGTTGCTCTTGCTCTCCTGCTCTCTCCATCTCTCCGCGCCGTTCTCTCCATCTCTCTATAGAGCCTGCAAGTACCGCTTCTGCGTATCGCTCTGAGCATCTGTTGGTGCAGATGTGGCTACTGACAGCATCTCGTCTGTCTGTTCAACTCGTTCTCCAGCAACCGTTTTCCATCCTCGTAGCCGCTTGCCGGGCGATAATGGCACCCCTCCCGTCACTCCCGCCAATCGCCCGCCTGGCT